>VYZS01000290.1:18133-45199 GCA_013400695.1 Neodrepanis coruscans | reverse complement strand
CTGCTTGAAGGCATTTTAGCTGGTGGGGATAAAGCCCGAAGGGAGTTCCTGCACAAGTGCAGTATATGCGTCCTCTTCAGTGCTGCTGTCCATGGGAAAGCTTGTGTACTCAGCACAGGAGAGGTGTGAGACAGGCAGAGATTTACCAAAGGCTATAAATTTCTGAAGGGGACAATCCCCGCTATCACAACTGCAACAGTTTTCCCATGTCAGGATCTATAAAACTGCAGGACAGCTGAACAGAGGATATTTCAGGAACAAATGATGGCATAGTCTTATTTTTAAAAAGGACATAATTTAACTTTATGTGACGGTGCCTGCATTTTAATGCATAGCATAATACAGCCCGAACCCTTGGGTTGAGGTCAGCCTGTCTGCTAGTGTCTTCTTTTAGGAGTAGTTAAGCATAAAAAGAAGAATTCTTTTCCTCTCATAAATTTTTTCCAGTGGTTAAGTACAGGAGCTTTTAACCACAAATCACAATATATGGGAACTTAGAAGATTTCTGTAAGTATAAATTCCCTCGTAGCACTTTCCTCCATAGAAATTAGAAACATAGAATAAAAAGATATTTACTGGGGATGACAAACCCAATATGTAGAGAGAAAAATTTATTTGTAGGTTTTGTACTTAGTATGTAAGCTATAAAAATGCCCAATTTTTCCATTTCAGGACTGGGAGATGGCTTAAAAATCTTAAGTAATTCCACTGGAGAAGGTTTGTATTATGTACAGAGCAAGCACTTTCATGGTATCTCTACCCTTTTGTCTGTGAATATACAGATTTTGTTGGTAATATGTAGTGTTTGAAAAGTGACAGGGAGTTCAGAGACTTGCATTCTAGCCTCTAGAGTTTCCTTCCTTTGGGAATTTGAGGAATTCGTTAAATAAATCTGACCAGAAGAGATTAAAGACCTCTTTCAGCAAGGTGCTTAAGTCAGATTCATACTTAATAACTGTGCTGAGACCATGGTTTTTAATATCTGTTCTCACTCAAATGGGACCTAGAAAATTCAACCATCTAAAATTGCAGCAGAATAAAGGGTTAAGGGTGCTAATGAACAATTGCCAAAAAGCATAGTATTCACACTTAATATTTTAAGAATCTATTTTTCTCCCTACCTCTATTTCTTCATCATCATCCCTATTATCCTTTTGATTGTTTGAAAAGCATTATAATTCAGTGGTCAGTGTAGTACTTAAGTAAGGCCTAGACACATTCTTGTTATTTCTAATCCATCAAGAGTACCCAACAGCTCCTTTTTTTTCTTTATAGCAGTCTAATGAGGTCAAAAAGGTCAGAAGAAGCTAGCGAGAAAGGTCACAGGGGCTTATGCATGGGTCCTTTTCTGTAGGCTGATACTCAGCATGCTGGGAATGGCTCTGCCTATAGTATTCGGATTCTGCAGTGAAATAATGACATGAGCAATTTGACAAGTGGTCTTCATTATCCTTTCCCACAAAATGTATTTCCACAACTAGAGCAATTAGTAGGGATTATCTTTGAGAGGAGAAATAAATGGCTTTAACCGCTTTGTGTGTACTAAAATAATGCTGGATGTTTTAAAGTTTTCTTCTCTAAAGAATTTGTTTTTTTATTTTAAATTCAAGTGACAGCATATCAGAAGAAACAGTACTTTCCCATCCACTTACTGATACTACTTAGAAACAGAATAGTAAAGTTCATATGGGGCTTAAATTTTCAGACCTGCTACTATAATTTTCCTTCCCCTCCTTTGTTATTGATCAAAGTGAGTTGATTTTCTTCCTCTTCTTCCTCTTATTCCTCAATGAAACAGGTTCTCTCTGACTGGTGATCTTGAAGCATACCTTTTACTTTTAACCATTAAGAGCACAATTGTGGGATAAGTAACAATAAGACATTTAATTAAAAAAAAAATTATGTGGAGATGCTAGGTATGGAATAGTTAAACTGCTCAAAGTCTCACAGAATTATTCATAAAAATGTATTTTGGGATCTAATTGATTATGCAAACTGATTTCATGTCTCTGCTACTAGCAGTTTGGTAGGTTCTTTTTACAATCCAGAGAAAAGTTTTTGAAATATAACCATTAGTGACAGTAATAATAAAATCTGTATAGTGCAAATAACAGTAGCAATTTGTAAGTGGTTGGCATGCTCTTTGTTGCTAGTTTTTATTTCTAATGCTGAATTCACAGAATCACAGAATTAACTAGGTTGGAAAAGACCTTTGAGATCATCAAGTCCAACTTATGACCTAACACCACCTTGTCAACTAAACCATGGCACCAAGTGCCATCCAGTCTTTTTTGAAAACACTTCCAGGGACAGTGACTCCACCACCACCCTGGGCAGCCCATTCCAATGGCCAGTCACTCTCTCTGTGAAGATTTTTTTCCTAATATCCAGCCTAAACTTCCGTGGCATAGCTTGAGACTGAATCCTCTCGTTCTGTCACCGGTTGTATGGGAAAAGAGATCAACCACCACCTGGGTACAAACTCCTTTCAGGCAGTTGTAGAGAGTGATAAGGTCTCCCCTGAGCCTCTTCTTCTCCCAGCTAAACAACCCCAGCTCCCTCAGCCGCTCACTACCCTTGTTGCCTTTCTCTGGGCATGTTTGAGCAACTCAACATCTAAAACTGAGGGTTCCAGAACTGGACGCAGCACTCAAGGTGCAGCCTCACCAGTGCTGAGCACAGGGGAAGAATGATCTCCCTGGTGCTGCTGGCCACACTATTCCCAATACAGGCCTGATGCTGCTGGCTCATGTTCACCAGCTGTCAACCAGTACCCCCCGGTCCCTTTCTGCCTGGCTGCTCTCCAGCCTGTAGCTCTGCATGGGGTTGGAAGAACCCAGCACCTAGACTTGTTAAATCTCATGCCATTGGATTCAGCCCATCTATCCAGCTCAAGGTCCCTCTGCAGAGCCCTCCTACCCTCTAACAGATCAACACTTGCTCCCAACTTGGTGTCATCTGCAAACTTACTAATGGTGGACTCAATCCCCTCATCCAGATCATCAGTAAAGATATTAAACAGGACTGGGCCCAACACTGATCCCTTGGGGACACCACTAGTGACTGGCCCCAGCTGGATGTGGCACCATTCCCCTCCACTCTCTGGGCCCGGCCATCACCCAGTTCTTAACCCAGCCCAGAGCGCACCTCTCCAAGCCGTGGGCTGCCAGCTTTTCCAGGAGTTTGCTGTGGGAGATGATGTCAAAGGCTTTGCTGAAGTCTGGGTAGACTACACCCACAGCCTTCACCTCAACCTTCAGGAGGGTTACCTGGTCATAAAAATTGTATGCAGTCAGGCTAGGGCTTAGGAGACCTCATTGGTTACTCACTGTCTACATTTTATTTGACATTTAATATGTGGGCCTCTGAACTTTTGGGTTTGTTTTCTGAAGATATGACTTTGGCTGATGACTGGGTGTTTGCTATCACTAGCAGGGCCATCTTGTTTGTATACTTGGATGGAATAAAACAATGGATGTGTGAACAGTCAGGAATTTTCAGTTCTAGTTCAGGCTATATTTGACTCAGCTGTCAAATATATACCTTTCTTATATTTTGGGTTTTGGCATTCCACATCCTCACTGATAGTAGTCTGAGGTCATTGATAGATTTTCACCAAATCATCTGATTTTCTATAGCAAAGTGATAAATTGGAAGTATTCCACTTTTTGCTCAGTGCACATTATAATTTGTGAATTCTGCTTCTGATTTTGCTGGAGGGTTAGGATGCACAGAAATTCCTTTTTATTACTTTTTCTTTTTAATGGATGGAATTATGTTCCTAGTGTAAATCAGCAGTCAGTGTCCCAGTATAGTATTTCTGGCATTCTCATTCAATTTTTCTCTGTCATTCAGTTGCTTTAGAACCCATATGCCTTATTTTCACCATATATACATTAGATACAAATATCTTTCCTAGATCTCAAAATAAACGTTTTGGCCGTATCTTCCATGGCCCATCTTCAAAAGTTTACCATATTTCATCTCCTGAAATGTTGGCTTGGCTGTGCTTGTTTCCATTCTCGGTTCTTTTATTCTTCTAATTGCTATTCAGTATATTTTTTAAAAGGTACTTCATTCCTTCCAAATCTTACAGCTTTCTATACAATTACATTTTAGTGGCCTTTTCCTTTCCATCTCTACTTTTTCTGGCTAATCTGGGAAAAAAAAAGTTCCTTTATGATACCTATGTTAACAATAGATGTATCCTCCTCAGATTTTTACTGTAATACTGTTTTCCAGTAAGCAGTGTCTTTCCTCCAAGACAGTTGCTTCAACTCAGCTGTGAAGCAAACAATACCTTTTGCAAACTTTTTCATCTCAATATCACAAAATCCTGGCCTTAAAAAATATGATCTTGCTGTTTTCTTGTGTATATCTCAAGATGAGTTTAACCTGCTGGTGCATCTTTTCATATCCCCATTAACATCGCTTTTTATTGTCATAAATACACATTCTTTGTCTCTGCTTCTGAAACAGGGGCAAGTTCTTGGTCTTTTTCTCTCTACTTCCTTGTCAGGGTTCATTAATATTGGTAACTTTTAAAATTTTCAACTCCATACTGTTTCTAATGTTTTGGAGCACTTCCTGTAATCTGTGTCATTGTTTTTTGAAACCTTTTTTAAAACTCACTTTCGTCATTACGTGTATAAAATTTTTAGTTGTCATGTAAAAATAACTGTTATGAGATGAAAAGTGATAGCTCTTTGTTCTCTCTGCAACCCTAGGTCTTTGAATCTATCTTTGTCTCCTGCTTGACATTTAAGATATTTAACTTCTAAAGTTATATATCAGGTGATAGATAACTTTTAAGGCTGTTAATGCTGTCATTATTGCGGTATGATAATTTAAGGCATCAGGAAAGGTTTGTGGGGAAATTAGCATTAGCTAGGTTAACTTCTACAGTTAGAAAAATATGCAGGCTTTTGTGTCTATGACCTCTTTTTCATGTACTTAAAGGGTCTGATTTTCCTACTCATCTCAGCTTGTCTACTTCAAGATACTGCTGTTCTCTGCAAACTGCCTATGTCATTGCTTGACACACTGAAGGGTAGCAGTTGTTGATCTGAGTCTGTTCCTGTGTGATTATGATCTCCAAGTAATTTTTGAGTTGTTTGCAACTGCAGAAAAGAATAAGAAGATCAGCACAGAGCATGTACCAATTTGCTGTTTTAAGTATGTAACAAGCTAAATATGACAGCTTTTCAGGAATTCTTACAGTACTGGAGATAATAAGAAAACTGCACGGTACATGCTGCAGTTATGAACTCATTGCCATTATAAATGTTTTCTCAATGTAAATGGAGCCACTCCTGTCTCTCACTCCAAGACATTTAGGCAGTGCGAATGTCTTTTGCCCTGAAAAAAGCAAAACAGTTGGCACTGGCAAATCTTTATACTTGTTGAAATCTTAAATGGCTTAAGTCTGCATTTATGATCCTGTATCCTAGAGACTTACGTAAGTCCTACCTAAGGCAGGAGAGCAATTCCAGGCAGGCAGCTAGAGCAGTGGTAGGGTCACTGAAATCCATCCACCCTGGGAGATGCAAAGAGAGAGTTGAGGACTTGACTTCCTGCTCTTCAGTCACAAAACTGGTGAGTTCCTCTGTGAGCTTGGAGCTGTTGATCTGGTAAAAAGTCTGTTAGCAGCAAATGACAGGTGGTGCTTTCAGCTTGCACCTTTTGCTGTGACTTGGAAGGTCAAAACAGACACACTGACAAGTTAACTTAGTATAGCAGTAATAAATATGGTCCTCATATTCCTAAAAGGAAAAATATTGTGATGGAAACAATATTATCCTTTATTATCCTTATGCTTTAAGATCCTAAGTCACAGGGATAAATCCAGTTGAAAAATTGCAATCATTGCAGGAATGCCAAAAATCACTCTGAGTTGATAATTGCTTCTTTTCTGCAACACAGGAAACTATTGATGATGCACCTTTGTATCAGGTGGTATCAGTGGTCCCTGCAAGTTTTGTCTGTGCCATAAACCGGTGAGACTTATTCCAAGTATTTGAATGTAATCTGGTTGAAAGTCTAATCTGTTTTTTAAGCTGTTCATGGGAAAATATGTGGAATAATGATTTTAAAAGGATGAAAAAAGTTTCCTACCCTGCAAGTGCACCAACACAAGAGGCTGCAGTCTTTAGGGACCGTAGCCTGACATCCCTAACCCATGGCTATTGTGCTGCTGTCAGGGTGATAAGTGTGTCTGCTTAATATTGTGAACAAAACCAAACTGAAACATTAGGTTCTGCAGCTGGCAGGTATCAAGCACTTTAATTAAAAAAAAACCCCAACATTATGGTTTCTGAAATGCTGAAGTCTTGAAAGATATTTGAGCTATAAAAATGCTCTAACAAAAGTCTTTCTTTAGTTCTGATCCCTTTTAGGTAGAATTTTAGGTAAAACAGTCAATAGCTGCTTCTACAAAAGAACTTGCAAACTTGAGCATTTTGCAGAAATGTTGACTTAACCCTTTAAACTCTCAGAAAGTTAGACTGAAAATAGAGTGTGTCTTTGCTCACCAACTGAAAACAGTGTAATCAAATTATAAATCAGTCCATTGTGATCAGTGAAGGTATGGATTTAAACCAGTGCATCCTAGAACTGTCCACTGATTTGCTAACATGAATGTGGTTATTTAAATACCTCTATTCATCTTCTGTATGAAAAAAATGTCAATCAGCATTCCTTAGAAAGCATCTTTCTGAATTGGAGTGGCTTACTTTCACAGAATAGAATCAGAGAGTCATAGAAAGGCTTGGGTTGGAAGGGACCTTAAAGATCATCTAACTGAACACCCCTTGCTGTGGGCAGGGTTGCCAACTGTTTAGACCAGGTTGCTCAAAGCCCCATCCAACCTGAAGTTGAACAGTTCTAGGGAGGGGGCATCCACAGCTTCTCTGGGCAGCCTATTCCAGTGCCGCGCTCTGGACTAGGAGTATCTTCTTAATGTCTAATCTAAATCTCCTTTCTTTTAGTTTAAAATGGTTCCCCCTTGTCCTAAGCCCCTTTTTAAGTACTAGAAGGCCACAATGAGGTCTGCCTGAAGTCTTCTCCAGGCTGAAGAGCCCCAGCTGTCTCAGCCTGTCCTCACAGGAGAGTTGCTGCAGCCCTCTCATCATCTTTGTGGCCTCTTCAGGACCTGCTCCAACAGGCCCAAATGTTTCTTATGCTGAGGACCCCAGAGCTGATCACAGCACTCCAGGTGGGCTCTTGTGACAGTAGAGGGGCAGGATCACCTCCCTTGGCCTAGCCACTCCTCTTTGGATGTGGTTGGCTTTCTGGGCTGTGAACACACTTCTTTTGGCTCATGTACTTTCTGAAGCTTTAGAATGTTACGACAAAGTAAGAAGTTTGCTGTAAAAGTATAGCAGTTCAGGTTTTACTTTGATGAAAATCATATACATGTGGTAGGCAAATTATTTTGGATGCCAAAATATATAAAAATATTTTTTCATTTAATTTCTTTGACACTGACTTTAGGGCAAGTGAAATCATTACCGTGTTTTTTAGGGTATGAGAAGGAAAATTGCCTGTAAAATACTTTATTAATGTAGGCTGCTATTAGGGAATATCTGGGGAGAATATGTGTTGTGTTCTGCTGGTAGAGAAGACTCAACACAAGCAATAAAATTCCCATTGCTTTGCTAATGTTGTCAGTGATGCTGGTAGGTAAATGAAGAAATAAATAAAAATTATTTTCAAGTTCTGCTGAATACACATAAAAAAACCAACTCAATGCTGGCCAAATGGAAATGGACAGAATTACTAAAGGAGAATCAGTTTCTAGGCTTTAAATGTAATTTGAAGCAGTGAAAGGTTACCATGTAACTTAGAATTTAGTATTCTTTCAAGCTTTAGATGACAGATCTAAGGTTGTATTGAGGATGTACAAAGGTGGAAAGAAGTGTTAAAATGGATTCACTCTCTATGGAATGAGATCCTAAACTGATGTGTAGCAGTTTAGCAGGCATCTTATTTTAGAATCTAAATATCTTCTTGTCTGTAAGGTTGAAAGTCATCTAGGTATCATAATTTATTTTATTCTAAGTAGTACATTGAAAATGTCTTGTGTTTTAAGTTGGAATACTTCATAAACCAACTGCTATAAGACATAGAAACCTATTTATGTTACTACTTAGATCTGTCTGTATGTCTGTTATATTTTTACATCTGTCTCTGCTCAAAATACTTGTGTTTATGGTAGACAGGAACAACTGCAAAAATCACAATGGTGAAAAAAGTCATGGAAGATGAAAACTAAAGACCTTGTCTTCTGCTCTACTATGAAAGTTGAGAAGACAAGGAATGAGGCAATGTTGCTGGTTTAGCGACAGTGATGTTTTATAAAGTTTTGTGGATGACAAGTCCGGTAAAGGAATATAGTCTGCTTCCTTCTGACTGGATTTTTTCCTGTTTCAGCTGAGCTGACTCAGTAAACTTCTTTTTGGTTTACTGTGGTATAAGAAAGACTAGAAGAAACAAATAATTGGAGAGAGGAAATACTTGCTATCATACTTGCTTCAAATACCTCTTAATTTTGTTTTTAAACTTTTTGCTGGTCAATAGCCAAGTTATAAATTTATAAGTTGGAAAATGGTGCTATAAGAAAAGGTGTGGTTAGTGACCAAGCAAGTGGAAGGGATGGAATAAACAGTGTGTTGGTTAATTAGCAACCCAAAGGTACCTTTGTTTTTTTTATTTATGTCTTGCAATTTCTAAGCTCTGTGTAGTGCTGAATTACTCCTCTGCATGGAACATGGTGCAATGTCTGAGGTGTCATGGAAACTGGCTGGAGCAAAGCTGGCTTATGAAGCACATACCAGACAGCACAGGCAATACCTCTTCTTCAAGTATCTGCCTTCTTCTAAGCGTTTACTTTAAATATTCTTTTCTATTTTTTTTTTAACAAAATAATGACCAGTTTACTCTTTCAAACAGGGTTTACTTTGTTTTATTTGAGAAGCTCCATGCTTTGTTGGCATTTTGAATGATGGCTGTTTCAAGCATTACATTATTAATTATTTGCTTTGATTATTCACATCATGTAATGCAGCAGTCAAGAGATTTTTTTGCCACTTAGCTATACATCTCTCAGGACATTAGTTTGCTTGCCAAAGCTAATATTTCTTTGATTTTGGTAGTTAACTATCAGTTTTGAGAAAGGTTGTGAAAGGAGAAAGAAACCTATGTGTTTACTACAGAGAAGTATTTTTGTTTGGGTACAGTAGCTCTTCTAAAGCATAGTACTTTTCAGTGCCGTTTTCTGAACGGAAGCGTGCTTTCCTCTGAGATAGAACACTAGAAGAGATTCATTTCATCCTGGAAAAATGCAGGTTATGTAAGATGTAGCAAGAACGTATAATTAAAAATGACTTTTTTTTTTTTGAAGAGCTGTTGTGCTTAAAATCATTAGGAAGGGGTTTGCTGTTCTATACCTCACAGTATGTGCAAAGAGAATTCACTGTTACTCTGTGCCTGCTTTGTACCCCATGATTTAGGAAGTTGCCCCAGTCAAGCAGGTACTTCCTAAGAGTCAGAAAAAAGCGCGAAGTATACATGGGTTGACATGGCAGGGTAAGGGTGCCAGAAATAGGAGTGAAGGGTGGCACTGGCAGCCTTACACTGACATGCTGGGAGCCAACTGTATGAATTTTGGTGATGAGATTGCTGGGGTGTCGGAAACCAGAACAGCTTCTCACAGGCCTGCCCTTCAGTTACAAGCTGCTTTCTCTATCCATCTGTTGAGATGATGATGTCATCTTACCTTTCAAATAGATTGTGTCTATTTTCATTCATTTCATTGACTAGACTCTTACTTCAAAATATGGTTGTATTTCTTTGTTGAAAATGTCATTTATGAATGAATAAGAGTTTCATATTTGCAGTTCAGGAACCCAAAGTATGTCATTCTTCCTGGCAAGCTATAGAAATTCATCAAACCCCAGTATTTTGGAACCAAACAGTTAATGTGATGTTACTTGAAGACAGTTTAGCTGTGACTGTGATATATCCAGAGAAAGCAAGACAGTTGGGGCCAGGGTGAGAAAATTTATTTGATTAAATTATATTTGGTGTGAAAAAAAATATGTAGAATTTATACTTAAGATTATCCCATTCCAGTATTAATAACTTTAGATTAATTAATATTACACTGTTTCCTCTTAGATGTGCATTTTTAACTCTGTAGAACTTCTGTAATGGCAGAGTTCCATGGGAAGTTTGCAGCTATGCCTCATCCTGAATTCAAATTAGAGGAGTTAGCATGGGCAAGGTTTATAGATCTTACCAAAGAAGTGGCCACAAATCATCTGTTTCCAAACCTGAAAGCCAGTGCTGAAGCATTTAGAGCTGCTACTGCTGCTGTAGCTCATAAATTACAAACCATGGCATGTGAACCATGCTGTTTGTAAGAGCTGGAGTAGAGCATGCATGATCCACTGAATATAAATTCTGGACTTCAGATCTTTTTTGGTACTAGACTGCAAAAGAGTTTCATCAAATCCCTCTTTTACTCAACTGGTATGGAAGTTGCTGCATTTCTGGTGCATGTGGAGAAAAAAGAGCTCGTGCATTTTATTGCAAGGTGCAGGATTCCAGACTTTAGAATAACAAGGTATTCAGTGCAAGTTGCCCCTTTTTTGTTTCATGAAATTGAACAGTGCTGTTCCCATAAGTATTGATTAGTATCTGATTCATCCAACTGTGGTACAGGATACTGAACAGCAGCTTAAGTTCAATATCTAAATGCAATAATTTAGTTGCATAAGGTGGAAATGATCTGTATTCCAAATTTTAGGCTTAATCTGTTTTGTAATATATGGGTTTTGCTGGTTTGGGGTTGTTGTGAGGTGTTTTGGGTTTTTGTTTGGAGGTTCTTGTTTGCTATTAAATTCTCTGCAAGTTTTGCATTTCAGTGGATTATAACCTTTATAAAATTACTCAATTTCAAATGCATATAGAGTAGAGTAAGTCAGGATTTATGCAATTATTCCTAATTAATGATAGAGATTTCTCAGAGTCCAAATTTCCATAGCAATTAGCTTTTGCTGTATCTTCTATGGAATGGGAAAGTATAAGAATGTTCCTGTGAATTTTTTTTTCCTACAAACCAGAGATGGGATCTGACAGATTACCCCTATTTACAGATGGTCAGGAGATGGATTCTTGATTCTGTTTTTATTTGGATTCACAAGGAACCTTTACTAGAGAAAAGAGAGCCCTTGCTTACCTCAACTCCTATGGGAGACCTTGGGTGGAAGAGACTGCTAAGCATTTGCATTCTTCCACTGTCGTTTCAAGGAGAGGTGAATTTGGATTCTCATGAAGAAGTCCTGTCTGTTACGGGAGGGCTACCAGAAAGTATTGTCTCATTTGGAGATCTTCTTAATTAGGAGTGGCAAGGGAGGTCTGGGGTTCTGGCTGCTGTGAAACTCTTGGCTGATCTGTAATGCCTTCCATGGTGGCAAAAAGCCACTTCCTCAGTAGTATGTTTGAGCAGAAATTCAGTAATGTGGCTCTGACAGAGACTTCCTTCTATTTACTAACCCTGTAAGAAGACAGTATGGGATGGAATATAATTTAGTTCCCTAAAAATGTCAAGTTAGAATTAGGAAATCCCAAATTCCACTATGGAGGATTGAAGCTTCCCTACCCCCACCACCACCAACCTTGAAGAAGTGATTAACTGAGGCTGCCTTTAGTACAGCATGGAGACTGCTTGCTGCTATTGTCTCCTGCATAAACAACACTTTGCTGCTAACTGGTTTAACTGTATTATGTCCTTGAGCACGTTTTCCTCTAACCATCTTTTGGTATTTGAGAACTGTTCCATAGGGTATATAACAACATGCAGAAAAATGTGACAATAGTACTAGTTTTCTGATCAGTTTTTGTTCTTTCCATCTGTCAGACGTTTGGTTTTTCTTTTTTCCCCTAGTGCTACTGCAGCAAAAATGCCTGCCTTTTGTTTATGTCTTCCTACACTAGCATTGTGACATCATCAGTGATATCGCCAGGGGAAAAAAATATGCATAGCTGTAGCTAAACCAGCTGTTCGTTAGCAACCCATCTAGTCTGCTTTCGCTTCTTCTCATTAATGTACACACTGTAGTATTTTCTGCTTAAGAGATGTAGAAGGTTCTCAGCCACGAACCATCTGCTTGGTCCGTGTCGTTGGGTAGATGGTGCTTTAAAATTAAATCATTTTTGATAATGGCATTTTTTTTATTGAACAAAATGAATGTGTGAGTCTAGAAGACACTCATTACTGGATTTAGTTGTGGGTAATTCTGTATCCTTTACTAACCATCTTGTATAATTCAGTGTACTCATAGAGACTGCATATCAACTGTTACAAAATCTTAATAATACAAGACAAGCAAGATACCAAGAACAATAAAGAAATGAGTTTTGTCACTGATTTGCATGACGACACAGTAAGGCGAATGAATCTGTGTTAGTCATGCTTATCCCTTCTTCCATGCAAATCAGCAGCAAAACTTCCTCTGACTTCAATAGGACCAGAATAATGCCAACCATGAGCTACAAGGTGTTATTTATTCTAATGGGAGAGATCTTAAACAGAATAAGGAGGCATTTAATTTGTGGAATGTTGATGAGAAAACAGTTTCTTTTTGCTATCTTACATTATCAAAATGCTATGAATTATTCTAGAGGTAATTGAGTATTTCACAATCTTTGCCATGTTAATATTATGGATAATTGTGTGTTCAGAACCAGTTTTCAAGGTGGAGAAGAGATATTAGTTTATCATCACTAGCTGTTTGTTGAGCGCTTTCAATTAGAATAGTCAGGGAATTCATTCTGCAGAAGGAGTTAAGCTATTTCCATATATCCCAACATGGATCCGTGATACTGATAATCTACCAGTGAAAAAAGATCATTGATATTTACAGTTTTCTGTAAAGGCTTTTGTAATTTGAATGTAGATATTCCCTTGTTATAGTGTGAAATGTTTAGGTAAATATTAAGATTTTAACCAATATAAAATGTTATTAAAATGTATATATTTTTTAAAATAAACAACAAACCCCAACACAACCAATCAAACATGTGCACAACACACAAAAAAAACCCCTGAGTATCATCAACTATTACCAAGAAGAGATTAGACTTCATTGCATTACATAATTTGTCATTTGGATTTGAGACTAATCCTCACTCAAATGGCTAATTCTTATTCACCTGAGTAGTCTCACTGAAGCCAGCAAAACTCATTTTACGACGAAAGATTACAGGATAATGCCCTTGACTGATGAGACAAATTTAAATCAAGGGGCTGCTTTTTAGGTACAATTTTTCATTTGGAAGCTCGTCCTCTACATAAACAGTGGCAGATTAAGTGTTGGCAAAATATTACCTCTTCAGAATATTAATTTCAGCATGCACTGTGTGCGGAGCGATGCAGACAATGCCTGGTTTGTGCCACTCCCCACAAGAAAAAAAATGCTTCTAACACATCTCTTGAATTTCTACGTGGGCAGTATTACAGTGGGAGTGTTAATAATAATTAAAAAAAAAAAAAGAAAAAAGGGGATTTCCATAACAACTGCTGTCTTAATGAGCTAAAGAAGCCTTAGAATTTTGCTATTCCTTCCTCATAGTAGACCTCAGCTGATAAAAATATCCGTAGCCGGTGAAATCAGTGGCATGCCTGGCTTTCTCAGACAAAACTCCCATGTGATCACACAGGCAGCCTCAGTGAGCCCGAAGCTGCTCAGCAAGCAGTAGGTAATGAGTCTTTGTGCAGAGCGAAGCTCTTGTGGCTGAACAATAAAGCATATGGTACCAGCAATAAAACACAGTGCTGGGAAATTTAAGAAGATTCTGCTGGAAGTGGGAAGACAGTGAATATGTCAAACATTATAAAATGACGATCAATCTGGTTTGGTTCCTAATTAATAAAAACAGTGCATGGATTGGAAAAACAACAATTTGAACAGGTCAGTTGTTTTATAGATTCTTCACACACTTCAGTTTTTTTAAATATGAGGGGGTTTTGCTATTTCCTTATTATGAGTAAAGCCAGGGTTTTTTTGCATTTTGTAAGGTGGGATTTGGAAGGATGCACATCAGTGTGATACCAAGCTAAATAAATTGTGTAAGTTCTGTGATCAGATTCATTGCAAAAATGTTTCTACCATTATTCCTATGCAATTCAAACTTCAATTGTGCATGAAAAATGGGATAGCAAGTAAAATTAAATTTATGCTAGATGGATCATTTACCAATATCATAAAATATTTAGTAACAACAATCTATTATTCTGGTATGTATTTGAGACTAATTCTTTCTCAGTAGGAGAGCTGTAGTGTCTGTGTTTGGTTAAAAATAATGTAACATTAGAGCATATCTAACAGTGCACTTACATTTTTTTTCTCCACATTCTTCTTGGGTAATTTTGCAAGTGATGTTTTGTGTTATTTTTACTGCGATTGTATACACAAGGGAGTTATACATTATAACGCTTTGCATGCATTTCACTCTAATATTAATGCAATATATGGTTTTTTCCAAGCAAGTACTTATTTCTCATAATAGTTTTTAGTTAATTATACGTAATTATTTTTTGGAAGCTGCTCCCAAGGATCCCTGTGGCCTGTGTTTGTTTTACAGAGGACAGACGTGCAGTATCTCTGTTGTATCACATCACGTAGAAATTAACCATGTTGAAGTTTTAATCCTTAAATCTCTTTACAGTACTAGTTGGTTTTTTTTGTTTTTTCTGCGTACTGGAGGTTGTGAATTAAGATACGCTTGCAATGCTTCAAAGAAATAGATCTGTTCATTTTTGGGGGGAGTATTTCAGCAGGAAGGAGATGGAGCCCTTGAANCGGGAATGGGAATGGGAACGGGAGGGGGAAAGGGATCGGGATCAGGATTGGCACCGGCACCGCAGTCGGGACCGAGGTGCTGCTCCGCGGGGGGCGGCGGGACGGGAGGTCCCCGCTCCGGCAGGGGCTGTGCAGCTCACGCGCCCCTGGACTCGGAAATTTGGGTGCATAATTTTCCGGTTGTGGATATTGCTGAGACCTGATTACAAGTTCTTTGTAATCCCTGTATTGAAACAGTTTTGCCATAAGAAGTAATTCTGTATCGAGACCCAGATACAGTTTGGCGTCTCAGAAAACGGGCCTGTTCGTGCTTGAGACAATAGATCAGAAAGGATGTGTAGAAGTACCTTTTCATCGTTTCTTATATGCAACTATTAATTTGTCTGAGAAGGAACCCTGGTAAAATCACAGTAACACCTGCAGTTTGTACCATCAGATTGCAAGAGATACACTGAATGTGTCGTTCTATGCTAATTTAAATGTAGAAAATATAGCAGTATATAGTCGTGCAATTATCATATAATTACTATATGTGTCTAAAATGAGCACAGTGGATTTTAAATTTAAATTTATGAGGCAGCTTGGTACTTACAGTAAGTACATACAGAGGTAAAATTAACAGTGTGCTCTAAAATAACAACAGGAACATCCCCACAGAACAACGTTCCCGCTGTTACAATGGAATCACAATTTTGAAATACACCTGTTTTGTTCATTTTTCAGATAGAAAACCAAGAACCAAACGTTTTTTCTGTGGATCAGGCACTGCACATTCTAAAGCACTCCCAGTATTAAATGATTTAAGAAAGTTTGTAGGAAAACATCCTGGCGCAAAAGGGTTGCAAAAAGGGTTGCAGTGTTGCTGCCAGGTTATGGTAATTTTGAGATATACTTTTCCCCCCTGTTTATACTCTGTTCAAACTGAGACTTATGTAAACATTTTGTGCTGCAATTTGAATGGTGGATGTTGAGCCCTTTTAAGAATCACAAATTAGAACCAAATCTTTCTGTAAGTATGTGGCATTTTAGAGACAGACATGATGATGATCTCCCGTATTGCTGAAGTTTAGTGTTAATAGTACTAGTCTTAATTTACTTCTACTTAATTTACTTCTGAGGAGCCCAAGTCTGGGTGTAATGTTTTGTTTTGAGGATGCACGTTGTTTTCTTTGTATCTTAGATTTTTGGTCTCATTTGTTTATTGGAAAGAGGAATTTGCATTTATTGAAAAATATGTTGCTTTGGACAGATGCAGTAGTTGACTAAATAAAGTTTAAGTTCAGTATTAATTAAAGATATGCAAGTCGTGGTTTAGAGTACACAGTGGCAAATGTTTGGAAATCCNTACTAGTTGGTTTTTTTTGTTTTTTCTGCGTACTGGAGGTTGTGAATTAAGATACGCTTGCAATGCTTCAAAGAAATAGATCTGTTCATTTTTGGGGGGAGTATTTCAGCAGGAAGGAGATGGAGCCCTTGAAAAGCAGTTGGGGAAATAAAGAAAACCCGAGGCGTTGAGAACAGGGTCTCCTTTCCTGTGCGCTCCTGCTTTTACTGGCGAGACGTCCTTTACCAACGCCGCGTTATTCGGTCGCTGTGCCCGCGGCGGGCGCAGGGCCGGGGCGGAGGATGCGCCGGCGGCGTGTTCGTGCAGGTTCGCTATTGTGTGTGTGCCGAGCGAGCTGGGCACGGACCAGAGCCCTCGG
Organism: Neodrepanis coruscans; assembly: GCA_013400695.1. Lineage (NCBI taxonomy): Eukaryota > Metazoa > Chordata > Aves > Passeriformes > Philepittidae > Neodrepanis > Neodrepanis coruscans. Next base: position 28,632 of record VYZS01000290.1, on the reverse strand, counting down.
CTCCCCCGAGCTGCCTGCCCTCCGTGAATCCCGGGAAGCGGCGGCAGCNCGTTTCTTATATGCAACTATTAATTTGTCTGAGAAGGAACCCTGGTAAAATCACAGTAACACCTGCAGTTTGTACCATCAGATTGCAAGAGATACACTGAATGTGTCGTTCTATGCTAATTTAAATGTAGAAAATATAGCAGTATATAGTCGTGCAATTATCATATAATTACTATATGTGTCTAAAATGAGCACAGTGGATTTTAAATTTAAATTTATGAGGCAGCTTGGTACTTACAGTAAGTACATACAGAGGTAAAATTAACAGTGTGCTCTAAAATAACAACAGGAACATCCCCACAGAACAACGTTCCCGCTGTTACAATGGAATCACAATTTTGAAATACACCTGTTTTGTTCATTTTTCAGATAGAAAACCAAGAACCAAACGTTTTTTCTGTGGATCAGGCACTGCACATTCTAAAGCACTCCCAGTATTAAATGATTTAAGAAAGTTTGTAGGAAAACATCCTGGCGCAAAAGGGTTGCAAAAAGGGTTGCAGTGTTGCTGCCAGGTTATGGTAATTTTGAGATATACTTTTCCCCCCTGTTTATACTCTGTTCAAACTGAGACTTATGTAAACATTTTGTGCTGCAATTTGAATGGTGGATGTTGAGCCCTTTTAAGAATCACAAATTAGAACCAAATCTTTCTGTAAGTATGTGGCATTTTAGAGACAGACATGATGATGATCTCCCGTATTGCTGAAGTTTAGTGTTAATAGTACTAGTCTTAATTTACTTCTACTTAATTTACTTCTGAGGAGCCCAAGTCTGGGTGTAATGTTTTGTTTTGAGGATGCACGTTGTTTTCTTTGTATCTTAGATTTTTGGTCTCATTTGTTTATTGGAAAGAGGAATTTGCATTTATTGAAAAATATGTTGCTTTGGACAGATGCAGTAGTTGACTAAATAAAGTTTAAGTTCAGTATTAATTAAAGATATGCAAGTCGTGGTTTAGAGTACACAGTGGCAAATGTTTGGAAATCCATTCCAAAGCTCTAAATATGCAACAGATGATTGTGTCTTGTAAAACTGTTGCTTGCTCTAAAAGGTACTCATAGTAACTGAACCTTGAAGTTTAGTGTTATTTTCCCATTGAACAAGCAGGTGGAAGGTCAGGCTGAAGCAAGGCACGTATAATGTATTGCAAGGTTGGTAAAGCTGTCTCAAAGATAATTTTCCATGTAGTCTGTCAGTATCTCATTTTGTCCTCCCTCTGAACCTGTTACGATGCTGAAAAGAACTGGATTATAGATGTGCCATTCCTTCAGTAAAACATCACCAAACACCACCACATCTTTAAAATGCTGATGCCATTGAGACTTCTAATAGTGAGTTTTGATCACGGTGGTTTCATTTCTCTTTTGTAGGAAAAAGAGATTGAATGTAGATGAAAGACAGATGACTCATCTACAAATGCACAGAAGCCAAAAATGTTTATTAGGTTAAAACAGCTCTAAGATAAATAGCGTGGCTTTAATTTCTCCATCTCTCCATACATACGGATACAGTATTCTAATGAAACTTGTAATAAATGGGACATGTGAGTAATTGCTAACAAAAAAAAAACCCAGATGAAAAATTTTGTTCTTTCACATTTGCACGTACTTGTTTTCAACAGCTCCCCTTTCTCTAGTGTTCTTCCCTATCCTACAAAGAAGGGTTGTATTTCTACCACCTCTGCTTCAGTTTCCTGTCACTTCGTATCCTTTTTCTACAATGAAATAGAGAAAATGGGAAATGGAGCAAGAGTATATATCACCATAACAATTTGATGGAAAGTCCACTTAATCTATAAGTAGACAGCTCACATACTGTGAAGTTAGTGATAAAAGGAAGAGGAGCTGCTTGAGTTTTTCAGGTTTTTCTGTGTTTAAATGCAAAAATATAAGGAAGGATACGTCTTAAAACTTAACATCGAAATGCATTGAACCACTTGCATTTAGGTTTTCAGATGAATAGATATATGTCTTTTGGTTAGTACTTCATAAATAATTTCATGGAATATTTAACTTGAAATCCTGATTCATTTTGTGGCTGTATCCTGTTCTTTCATAAGTGGTAGGGATTTGCATGTTAATTTTATGATGTCATGTGAAGTAGGAAATGTGGACTATATAGTGTGGAGTCTAACCCTCATCAGTTGTTCTGAGGGATACAGGCAGGAACTACATCATTTACTGACTGTAGCTTCACCGTCTCGTGTAGTACTTGGATTTTGATGAGAAAATGCAGCCAAGTGATAACCGTTATGTAGGGTAAGGCTGCAGACTAAATAAGCCTCTGTCATAATTGTATCTCTTATTAGCTTGCTGCCCCTTCAGCACATTTATTTATTTAATTGTGGTAAATAGTTTCCGTGCATGCCTATAAATAAGTCATATTTTTCATCTGTGCTGCAGATAAAGGGGGCTGTGTTGGTTCCGGTGTCGGAGCCTCAGCCGGCCTGGAGCTGCCGGGGGAGCTGCGTGAGCAACACTCTGGCTCCAGGCCAGAGGGTTCCCTCCTGGGGGTTGCAGCTGGGGGAAGAAGGCTTCCTTTTCAAACTCATCTCCTTGGGCAGAGTGGGGACCAGGGCTCCTCTGGTGTCTGTGGGCATCTCCCACCTGAGGAGCAGCTTGTTGGTCCTTCTGGGAGGATGAGAAAGGCTGATATTGCAATGGCTTCAGGAGGAGGTTGGGGATTTTTTGAATTGGGATCTGAATTTGATAATTTACTTCTCAGTGATTTAAAATCTGTTCTTTTATGATTGAACGACGTCTGCTTTTAATGTGTCATGGGTATGTTAAAAAAAGGAAGCTGGATTGGAAATGTTTTTAGTTGTACTTCCTAAGCGATAACAATCCCTAGTAAATGCTGTTTGTGTGGGGGTGAAAGGGTAAACAAAAAAATGTTGAAAGCCAAAAGATGTGTTTTTTAATTGTTTTTAGTGTGGACAAAAAGTGATAGCACTGTTTACTAACAACATGAACTGTGACAGCTGGCTATTTTCAAGCAAACATTTTTGTCATTTAAGTATTTTATTATTGTGGCAGGGAGGGAAACCCTATCACTCTGGAGTTCTTGGAATCCTTGCAGAGCTGTCATTGTTTTGCTCTCTTGTAGTACCAGAGTTGTTATTGAACCATTCACTTTCAGGGTAGCTCCAGGTTTAACTTCATACCTTTCAATTAAGTCACTCAGTTGTTTACCATTATGCCTTCCTCACCCACTCTTATTTCTAAACAAACATCTTCTAACAATAAAACGGAAAAGTGAAAATTGCAGAGTATTAACCTTCTCATCTCTCCTGGAAAAGACAGAATGATCAGAGATTTGGTAAAGCAAAAGATATTAAATAAAAAAACCCCAAACACCTCAGGTTGAAAGTGTAAGCCACATACCTTCACAGCAGTGGTTTTCAGGACACTGTAGGGCAAATTAATTTTGTCCCAGGAGAGTCCCCTGGCTGAAGTGTTGTTGGATGGTCCTAAGATGCTTACAAGTCAGGCAATGCAATGGGAATGGGCTGGCTGCTCAGTTTCAATTCATCACTGTCTTGATGACAAAAGAGCCTTGGGAATTGCATGGGCATATACTTATTATTAGACCTGCAGCTCCTTTGTCAGCCTTCTAAAGAAGTTTTCAGTTTGGAATTATGAAGTGAACTGAAAGGGATTTTTAGACATGTTTATTACGATACCAAATCACTACAGCCAAAACCTCCTGATTTTCTTTAATATTAAAAAAAAAGTGAAGGGAGTCAATATTCAATTTTAACACAAATGAAAATCTAGTTTTAAGTCAGTCTTACTGTGGCCTATTGCATTGTGTTACCACCACACACCCTTCCTTTTTGTGCCTTTGTGTTGATTATACGTGTGTACTCATGGACAGGTGAGTAAGGACCTGTGGGTAATTTTTGATGGCCAAAAATATGAAGCTACTATTGGAAAGCTTGCATGTAATTGATTATGTGCTTTAAAAATCCTCTTTGAGGTTTTCAGTTATTGAAATTACTGAGAGACTACTGGCTTACAGAGAAACATTTTAGTTCATTGATTAGACATATTTTGTATGTTTTCATAAAAACCGTCTAATTCTCTGATGGGAGTTTGAAATCTTAAGGCAGCTGATCTTTCTGACTGATTTCGTAAAGAAATCAGGTATATGCAGTTATGCTTTCTCCACATATCATATTGCTTATTATGTCTATTGTATTTTCCTTATTACTTTTTTAACTGGATACCTCATTGAAAGAGAAGCAGTTGGTCTTCTTCAAGTATTGTGCGAATGGGTGGTGAGATTGAAAAGAGAGATTGTTAGTTCACTGTGACTAAGTCCCTGATTATCAAAGTAACCACACAGAAAAAAGCTTAAACACATGACCCTGGGGAAGGGCATCAGTGGAGCAGCCCTCATACTGTGCTTTGGGTAATCCATCCAGAAGAGACGAATCAGTAATAATCAAATTCCATTGGTTTCTCAGATATTTTTTTTGTAGACTTGAAATTAAATTCTATTTGTATTTTAAGCTGATAATTGAGTAGCTTATTTTTGCCTTGTGCTGTTCTTAAAAGAGAGGGCGAATTTTCAATGCTCTACAGATGTGACATAAGGAAACTTAGCAGTTGTGTAAATTCGCTGTTTCCTGCATTGGATGATTTGTTGTGTATGTTGTGGGGTTTTTTTGGTGGATTTCCACCATCAGTGTTTATTGTTGATATAATATTACTGCTAAAAATCTCCAGGGCTTTTTTTTTAAATGTCTTGGTTTTCGTGGTTGAATAGCTATGCTGTGTATGGTAAAATGTCAAAAAGCAAATAATAGAAATAAATAGTAACTTTACATCTTTTATTTTTGTGTCTTTTTCTGTGGGCTTGAACACCTACTTAGGACTGTCTTAGGTGTGCACCAAACCTGGAGATTGTAACGTTACATTTTGATTGTGAGTTGTCCTTGATCTAGATAGAAAGCCTGAATTATTATAGCCATAAAGCTATTTTTGAAGATAGTAATTTCAAAACATCACAGCCTTCCAGTAGATATTAATAATTTATATTTTCCAGTTCAAATAGTTTTATTGACTGTATTCTCTAGGGAGAAAGATGCACTTAAACATCTTTTTACTAATTTTGGCTTGACTTGAGGCTAAGCCTTGAATGAAGTCATGATTTTAGTCTCATGCCATGGAGCTATGTTCATTTCATTGGTGGCAATTGAATGTTGACTCCTGCTGACCAAAATTGTTTATGTTTTTAGAGGCCTGTTCCACTCTTCCTCGGGTATTTCTACTGGAGAAAATAATAGGTTTTCTGGTATTTTTGACCTGCAATTTACTTTCTACAATTTTCTTTCAGCTTGACAGTAGAAAAAAGCAACAGAGTAGCCTCTTCAAGAAGTATTTTGGGCTACCAGAGATAAGTCTGTCACTTTAAGGGGCTGCTAATAACTGTTTATTTACTTGGTGTCTTAAAAATGTGCACAGCCCTGTAATGTTATTAGAGAATTGGGTTAATTATGTTCTTTCTGATTTTAATATTTATTAAAAAGATGGAAACAAGCTCTTACGGGAGACTTTTATGCTTTTGGTGTTTAAAAAGAAAAAAATAGAGAAAGGAAAAGTGAAAAAATAACCCCCACCCATCAACCCCAAATCTTTTATTGGTTGCTTGTAAGTTGTTGAGTGCAAAAAAACAAGCTCATACTGTAAGTTTTAAATGTCTTGTTACTGAGGTCAGAAGAATATGATCTGACTGTTGTAGTATCAGGAGCTTCACACTGTTTTTCATGTTTTCTCACTGAACCTGGAGACTCATGGAGCACGTATGTCTCTATCAGTGGGCATAGAGGAGAAGGTATTCCTGCAGCTGTGCCTTTTCTGTGACAAGACAAAGACATTGGGTTGGACAAAATCATCTGCCAGGCTGGAATTTGAGGAGAGGAAAGTTGAAACAGTCCATTAGAGAACGTGCTGAGCATGTCTATTGTATAATGCTGCAGCAGTACTAAAACGCAAATGGCTGCTGGCTGTGCACAGACAGGTCTTTAATATCTCAGGATTTGGTGCATAATAAGCTAAGACCCTTTTTCATGCCACCTCTGTGATGAATTCTTGTTAACAGTATTTGCTAAAACTTATTAAACATGTACATTAAATGTGTACATATAATTAAATTTTGCCAGTGTATGATAAAAGAAATGTTAGAAAAGCAATAAAATTTGCAGAGTTAAGTAATGACTAATTAGTAAATAGCATAATTTTTGCCATCATAGGGCATTCTACTGTGTATTTGTTTTGATGTCCACATCAATGTATATTTGTACTTCAGAGATGCCTGTTGAAGCTAAGAATGTATTTCACAAGGGTACTGCAAATGGTCTGTGTTAGGGCAGTGTTCTGCTTCACAAATTGTTGTGCTGAGAAGCTGCATACATTAGTACAACCGATCTGCCTCTGCTGTTTGTGCTGGCTTGTTCAAAGTGAGCTGAGCTAATTCGAGACCTGTTCAAAGCTCTGTGTTTGGATACATAACATAGGTGGACATCACTGCATGGTAACACTCAACTTCCAGGACAGCCATATTTTTTTATATCTGCTTTGTTTACCTTCTCCTTTATAACTTGCTGCCAGTGATCATGATAGTGCTTTGCTATTTCATTTATATTTCTCTTAGACAGTGAGGGGAACTTGAAACTCAGTATTTTTGTCTAAGGAGTCCCACTTCCGTAGGAAAGAAATTTTGTCATAACCTTTTGCTTCAATCCCTTCTCATCTTTTTTTCTTTTTCCAGTTTTACCTTTCATCATGCTGTTACTCAGTCTGTATTGCCATTCTCAAAAACAGACTCATTAGGGCAATTTTTTTCATGTGTTTAGGCACATCTTTGATATTTCTCAAAACGTCTCTACTAAGAATTTCAAATCTTTTCCTTAATGTTCTTCAGAGTGAGAATGCTTTTCAACCACTTCAGTTGCAAAATGTATCATTGCTTTTTTGATACGAACAAAACAGTTTTATCTTTTTCCTTTTCAATGTATTTGCCAAGTTCAGACATACGTGAACATACATACAAAACTTGCGATGAAGATTAGAGAAAATGAGTAAAACGTGAGAAAGCAAGAGCAAGCTCTTCATGTTCCCTGGCCAGAAGAACCTATTTAGAGGTCAAAATAGCCAGCATAATTGATTCCTGCCAGGGGCAGCATGAATTTATATCTTTACCCTTGGCTTGACTTTTAGCCTATATTTATTTAGCCATTTAAATTGTTGTAGCCATTTCTTTTGACCATGCCCTTGGCAGTCTCATTGTTGACACTTTCACTACACTTCCTCTGCATTTGGAATCATAATGCCTGGAAATATTTTTGAAAGAAAGCATCTAGGCTGCAACTAAATAGTGTGTCAGCCTAATTCCAAGTCTTAATGCTTTCTCAGTTAGAGTAACCGTTGTGTAGTACAAGGTATATTTCCTCACAGGGAAGTTCTGACTAAATATTTAAATTGTAATCTTGACATTACGTTAGCTGTGATCTGCGAACTTAATACTTTAAAGATGTAATTAAGGGTGTTAAGAAAGACAAGTTCATTTTAAGGTGGCCAGAAGAAAAATTAAAGGAATTCAGTTGCCTTTTATTGAAGGGGATATTTCTGATTTATGTTCAGAAAAGGATTTTGAAATTTTGAATTTTGAAAATTAATAGGCCAAGTTATCATTCCTCCAGAGATTCTGTTATTTAATACTTCTGCTTTGTTTTTTAAACATTTCCTTTTAAAGTGTTTTAGAATTGATCAGATCCATTGTATTTAAAGTCAAGGCAAAATTACAGTGCCAGCAGAACTCGTTTACTGATGCAGAGGTGCAGTAGTATAGTGTAGGGAGGAGTGTGTTTCCTAGCAGTGTCAAGAGGGCTGTAAATTCCTTATCCTTCCAATGGTTCTCTTTGAGAAGGAGCACTTTTTTTATTGTACTAAGGATTGTCTGTGGTCATTAAGGACCACAGATCTTTCGCTTGTGAGTAAGGTTTCAGGATTAGTCCCTAAGTCACGTCCCCTTAATGAAGTTAGAAAGCAATTCTAGGTTAGATGCTTGAGAGATAAATGTTTTAATCCCCACTGCCCAGGAAGTAACTCTTCAGCATGAATGATAGCTCAGCTACTTCCTCTTGGAGCTCCCTGTGCTCCATGGTCATGGTCCAGTGCCTGCTCCTGAAGGCAGGCACACAGACCTTCCCTTTCAAGAACAGAACATAGGTCACTCTTCCTCTCAAAACATCTTTCTTGTAAAGAATTGCTGCTCAGTTGGTTTCTTGTTAATTTACACAGTAGAACAGCTAACAACCTCACCAGGATGCTGCAGAGCTGAATCTGTTGTTCAGTTGCCACTGCCTCTAAGCTATAGCTTAGTGGAGAGCATCCAAGTCTTTTGCTTAGTTGGAAGCCATTTTGTGGTATAGAAAATAATGCCAGGATTCATAGTCCGAAGAGAGTGGGCACAGGTAGCAAGCCAAGTGCTGTACTGTATTTACTTGCCTTCAGGTACATAAACAGTTGTTCGTGGGTTTGGGCCTGGCCCACCCTTTCCATTGCTTTCCCTTCTCAACGTGCTCTGCACTCATATTACATTTTCCTTTTGTCCTTAGACACCTTACTTGGAAGAACACGAAGTTTCAGGCTCCCGTGGAGACCTCAACATGAACTTACTCAGACATCTCAAATCTCTGTAACTTTGGGTATGTGCAAAAGCACCTTTATGCTGTGGGAACTTGAAAGTGAGACCCTGGAAAAGCTCACATGCCTTTGCAGAAGACAATTTGGTGAAGGGGTTTTGATCCGAGGACCAGCCAAAGACAAGGATGTTGTCTCCAAAGTAATTTAAAAGTTACTGGTTGCTCCAGTGAAAGCAGCTGTTTCCTAGTCAACAGGCAGTAATCAGCCATTTGTATGCCCCTGTGCCCTTGCAGGAGGTAGACTGTAACTGCAAGATGGCAATGTGTATCTGTCTAGATGGCTCATTACTCCCTCTGCTTTTGTTTTCTGGTCCTGGGGAATCTGACACCAGTTCCCAGAGCAGACACAAGTTGGGTGTATTGGGTACCAGTGCTTCCTCCATGTTACTCTCATGAGCTGTACCTTTTGATGGGAATCTATGTCTTGTTCTGGGGATCATCAGCTTAGAATTGGGAAGATTCTGAATAGCAACCAGGTGCACAAGTGTATTCAGACCTGCACAGTTTCTTGATCACTTTTCTTCCTTGTTCTGGCTGATGAACATTTTAGTTACCACATTAAAAGTGGAGTAGTGTCAGCAAGAGGCTGTGTGGCTTCGGGGAGCTCCCCAGAGAGGAGGGTTGCACAGCTGTGAGCTTGAGAGCATAGACAGGAACATGCTGGGTGCTTTCCACCAACTGCAGTCATTGGACAGACTCCCCGGCTTTGGGATGAGGAACCTGATGCTGCAGTTCCATTTGTGTCTCCATTGCCATTCCCTCCCTGCACCGCCCCACCCCGAAATTTGCCTAGTCCCATAGAGGATCAACAGATGCACTGTGCCTCACATGTAATACTATCACTACCAGTGACTGAAAAGAAAATATCGCTTTAATACAGCGAGAAGATGTCAGTGACTTCTCTTCAACTGTTTTCATTTTGTGGAGAGTACCTGTGTACATGGAGTTCTGTATAGTACCCCATGCTGCTAGACAGTGGTGCCTTTCTGCTGCTGTTTACTGTCCAAAATATTGTAAAGATTGAAACTGCTGTGATTTTGAAGGGTCTGTGCTGCTATAGTGTCAGGAGATGTGTTTTGTTATGTCTTCTTTCTCCCAGTAAACTAATGAGAAATTTGTTGCCTCAGGAGATCAAGTCAAATTAATTTCTAAGAGACTGTGCACTGTCATATAGCAACATTTCAGCCTTATGCTTAGGGGAAATTGACTGCAAGGATGAGGAAGCAGAGCTATGGATCTGCAGTGGTTGTGGCCGGATTTTGCATCTCATTGCTTTCTGCTGAAGCGTTAAATAGTGACTGCTGCTGGAGACAGGATATTAAACTTGGTGCAATCGTGTGTGTGCTTCTTAAAGCTTTTGATGCTTAAGAGGTGAACGAGCTGCCTTAATATAAAACTTCTGTTCTAGTCCTTGTTATTAAATAATATAAAAATGTTGTATAATCTATATGTAATTTCTAGTTTTGACTTACAAAGGCAAGTATAAACCTGCATATAACTCCCTCCTGCCATGCTTAGGAGCTGGTAGGCAAGGTAAAATGCTTTGTCAGCAAAGTAAAACAAGTAATTAGAACTCACTTTCTGTTGCCCTGGAAAGAAACCACCCTGTTCTTGCCTCCTCAGGCCTAGAATTTTCTGTAGACAGACTTCAGTGTTCGCTGAATTATGATTTTGAATTTGTCTTACAGACTCTGTAACCTGGTGAGTTCTACTTTTTCTTCCCCCCCCTTTTTTTTTT
>VYZS01000277.1:0-16786 GCA_013400695.1 Neodrepanis coruscans | reverse complement strand
AGAGAGAGACCAGCACTATTCCAGAGTGTCCTCATCCCAACACGGGCCCTGGGAAGCTCAATTTGTCTGTTTTGTTGCACTTTATTGTCGGGTTTTCTGTGTGTGTGAAATAAACTGTGATATTTGTGTGTTTTCTTCATTTTGGGGTGTCTGTGGCTTCTCTTGGACATCTCTTGTTAAAAAAAAATCGCTAAATTTGTGGTAAAACCACGACACACTCCCATCCCCCCTTTCCTCCCAAAAGCCCCTAAAACCCTCAAAACCCCCAAAAAGCCCCTCCCCGTCCCCCAGAAGTGAGAGAAGAAATGGGGGAAGGGAAAACAGGTTTTAACTTCAGGAACTTGGTTTCACCCCATAACACATTGTAAACAGAATGATTTTGTTCTCAGTGTGGACAGTTAACAATTTATCACCAAAATGCTTCTTGAATTCTGTCAGGCTGGTGCTGTGACCACTTCCCTGAGAAGACTGTCCCAGTGCCCAACCACTCTCTGAGTGAAGAACTTTTTTCTCCTGTCCAACCTAAACCTCCCCTGACACAACTCTCGGCCATTCCCTTGGGTCCTGTCCCTGGTCTCCACAGAGAAGAGATCAGTGCCTGCCCCTCCTCTTCCCCTCGTGAGGAAGTTTTAGACTGGTCTCCCAGTCTCCCTTCAATCTTCTCTTCTCCAGATGAAAAGACCAAGTGACCTCAGCTACTCCTCATACTGCTTCCCGTCAAGCCCTTTCACCATCTCTATTGCCCTCCTTTGGACATTCTCTTAATAGCTTAATGTTTTTCATATTTGTGGTGCCCAAAATTGCAGTCCTTGACAGCTAGTTACCTGGAATGACATCATAAATCATGCCATAACGTATAAACAGGTTGCACATCATTCTTTCCTGTAAAAGGACAGAGAGAAGAATGTGTTCAGTTTTAGTATGCAATTTTTATTATTTATTATAAGGAAAGGTAACTGCATATAAATCTTTTGTTCATTCACTGCAAGTGAACTGCAGAAGAAAAAGCTTCAAATCCAGTATCAGAGTATCATTAAGATGCAATTTTTAGTAAATATTCAACATGGGCCATGCTGCAAATAGTTTTTGACAGTATATTAAGACACTTCTGATCCCATTGCAGTTCAAATACAAGGAATCATTTACCCAACACTTGAGCATTGTCTTTCCACGATGGCTTTAAATAATAATAATAATGACAACAACAATCTATTGATCTATGATATTTTCTTTGGGAGCATAGCATTTTTTATTTTTTTTTTCCTCTTTGTACAGTGTAACACTTTCAATAAAAAAAAATGCACAGAGCAAACACAGGCATGTAGATAGAAATCAAGTGGCTTTTATGTCAAAATATCATTTGCAACCACTATCTATTGGTGTAAATTGTGAGGTATATTAGTTTTCAAAGGAAACTGAACTCCAGCTGGGAGAAATCAGAATAATCAACTATTCACACTTCAACTTCTACATATATTATGTCCATTTAAATTTAACACTCTCCAGCCATTATCTTGATGTAAACATAGACCTTTTTTTGCAGGGAAGAGACTAAATTCTCTTCTTTGTTGCCAATACAGCTATATTGGCTATCTCTGCAAGCAAAGGCAATGTAAACCTTTCAGTACATTCAAGTTTTGCACAGTTAAATCGTGTTTGTTCTTCAGCCGTTGTTTACTAGCATCCTGGAAACAGTGATAGGACAGGTGGAAAAATTTTTAAAGCTTTCCCTTGTTACGAGTAAGACCTTTACACATAAGCTCAATAATCTCATCTCTATTTCTTTAACAGCTCATGTAGGAAATCTGTATTTTTCATATTTTTGTGTACTAGAATGATGGCAGCTTTACTTGTTAGGGATTTTTCATTGGCAAATTCTTATCAAGTGAAAAGGTACTTTGCACTGGCTAATTGTGCTCATGTATATTTGCATGCAATTTTGACAGTAGAGATCTAATTGCAGGGTCTTTAGTCTTCCAAGTGTCACACTTACACTCTTCTACAATCATGATTTCTTTGACTACTGGGGCAGAACCAGTGCAGTTGAGATGCAGGCACTTCATGGAGAACTTGCTGGGCAAGCAATGAGAACAAAAGATATGAAGCCGATCTTCTGGACCAGGAACATGAAAGGAACTGCATTTTCCAAAACACAGCTTATTCTGTACTGGCACCTTCTCACAGCTGTTATGAGTAACACCCTGAAACAGAAAGCAGTTTAAAGTTTCTGGTAAAGAAATGGCCCGTGGACTTTGCTAGAAGAAATAATTGTTTTAAAAAAACCCAACACTACAGTTTTTGATTCTCAGAACAAATGATACAGGCTTCTAGGCCACATCTATATTTTCACATATTTGTGTAAAATAAATTTAGTTCTGGATATGAATAGACATAGTCTTTGACAGACTGTGATTACAAAAACACTGAGAATAGATGTTGGCTTACAAGGAATGCAGAACTTTTATCTATACTATTTCCTTGTCTTGATGTTGATGGAATAGCTTCATCTATACATGGAGTAGTTTACCAGTTCTCCAGCATTCATAGCACAGAATTAGATGTAGGCATCAGTTTTCTAATTAATATAGCAGAAAAGGATCCTTGCTTCAGTTTAAGAAAACAAACAACTTCTTCTGCAAATACTTGTCCTGGGACTCTGTATATATGCACATATGTCTGTGTATATGTATAAACATACATACTTAAAAATATATATCTCACATATATATATATATATATATATATATATGTATCCTAAATCAGGTATACAAACTGTTGAGATGTATATTCATTGAATGGATAATTACTCGCCATTCCCTTACTTGCTTAGGCTATGTCAAAACATCTTTGCATAAAAGAATAAATAGTTCTCTGAAAATCAAGTGTGCAGCTTTCCAGTGCTGCAATTTTGCAGTTTGGTTTGTCAGACTAAAGCTTTTTCATCAGTGTTTTTCAGCTGCTTATCATGGGTGAGTGTTCTGAAGCCTTGTTATTCAGCCACTGAAATAACCTATGTATCTTTAGTTGCTGATTAGAAGAGGCAGGAGAAAGGGCATGTTTGTTAATCTTGGACACCTGTTCTTACCTGGGCAAAAGGCAGTGTTCTGCAGTTTTCTTGGTTCATTTAATTCGTCTTGATAGGAAGGACAACCTCTTCAGATGCTGAATTTTTCTTTAATATGAAATGATCCCAAAATTTCTTGGCATCTTTTCTGTAGGGAGATTCAGACTCTCTCTTGCTGGAATAATGGGGTGGAGAGAAGTTTTCTGCAGAAGATATTTCTTTGGGTGCTGCCCAGCTTCTCAGATCTTGGTCTGCATGGAGTTCTACATTGGGGAGGATGAATCTGGACATTTTTATTTCATCTTTCTTCTCACTTTCAGATGCTGTCTGTGGAATTGCTACAAAAAAGCTTGGTACTCCCAGGTTCTCCTCAATACCTACTGGGTTCTCACCCACCAGCTCATGATTTTCAAGATTTTTGTCCGGGTAGAAAAAGTGCTGGAATGTCTTTCTGCTTTTCCTTTGCCATGAATTTCCCTGTGGCTGTGTGGCTCCAAGACATAAGAGCGCTAATAGCTGAAGGACATTATCCTGGAGAGTCCAGCCCTGTAGACCTGCTGGTATTACAGTGAATGTAGAATGCTAGCTTTATACAAGAGCCTAGTGTCAGCTTATGGCTGCTGTCTGTGTGCAGAGGAGGGGAGGGCTCAGGGGAGACCCTGATGTGGCTAATGGCATTCATTTACTGTAGATTATAATTATGTTAGGCGAGTTTGTGCTAATGAAACTCTGCTCTCAATCTGGATTATGTGTATTAGAAGTTCCTATCTCAAATCTAGTAACCCAGGATGTTGTGGGGGTCAGAAGGAGTCATCAGAAGGAAATGTTTAGATAAGCTTTCTAGTTTAGGCCTAGGAATGAAGGAAATGTTTGAGGTTGTGTATTAGAATGTTCAGTGTGGTCTTTGTTGTTTATTTTGACTTCCCATTCCATAAAGCTAGAGACTATCAAAACAGGGAATGTTATTTTTTTACAATAGGAAAAGGCAAGCTGATTAAAGTTTGCTAAATCAGGAAGCTAGATCTAGAGGCATAAAATCAGACCATGTTTTCAAACATCAAGTCTAACTTCGGTCTTTCAGATTCGGTATATAACCCGAGGTCTATACCACTGCCAACTGACCAAACTGGTGCTCAGACACTCTGATCATTCTGGCAGGGAGCACTAGCCCTTGCTTCACATTCATCACAGCAGGTTTGTAGCAGCTGGATTGCACATGTCACTAGCACAGAGTAAATGGTCTCAGGGTGAAGAAACTCTGCATCCTAGATTCTTTAAGATTGACTGACAATGCCACATTCTGTATATGCAATAAAGCCACTATAGGCATTCTATGAAGCTGGCAAACAAAACGAACATTTAAGAAAAACATGATCAAACAGACATATTTTATGATTCTAGCCATAAATGTCTCAATAGAATACCTAAGGACTACTAGACCTTAAAATAGAGGCATCTTTTGCAAAATTACCATGCTATGCAACACGTAAGGAAAAAAAATATATAGAGAAAAGCATTTTAAGAAAAGGAACAGTTATTTGCAGTAAACATTGTGAACATTGATCCTAATGTGAAGATACTAAAAACAAATTCTGCTTCAGATAATTTGCTGTTTATGTACTCTAATATCTCTACTTCTTTTTCTACCAGAGTCTATCAATAGACTCTTAAGTTTGTGTTATTCTTGAAAATGTAAGTGGTGCGTACTAGATATATGAAGTTATTTGACTTTAATTTTCAGGGAATTAGTTTCTTGCCTGATAATTAAAGTAAAGTAATTGCCTAGTGACATTCTTGCGAGGCACTGACTTAAAACATTAGCACAAAGATAGTGGAAATCCAGAGCTTTTCCATACTACGTAATTCATTCGAGTTAAAATTTTTTCTAATCTTGTGGCCCATCCTGAGAGAGAGTTGCAGCAAAACTGGGGTTCACACACCAATGCTGGAATGTATTTGTAGCTTGACCTCAGTGAAACAATCATATTAAGAGAAGCACAGCCATCAAGCCCCAGCTTTATTGCTCTGTAATTTCAGCAGAAAGCAATTTGATTCTGCTGCTGGTTTGGTAACTTCCTTCAGTCTCAACTGTGCCTTGGGAGGGCAGATTCTCTCACAATTATTTGGAGTGAAATCGTAGAAGTTCTTGGCATCTATAACAAGATCAGCTGTGAAGTGCTCACACAAAAGGTGCTTGCCTCACATTTGCACAAGTGTGTGCAGCATTGGCGGGGAGCAACAATGAGTCAAGAAGATTAATTTGATGGGTAGATAAGTAAGTAGCCTACAAGTTCAGTTTGAATTCTCATATCATATCTTTATTGGCCAACAATTTGAACTGAATCAGTTGACTCATGTAAATAAAATTCCTGGTATCTGATGTGTGTGGGTAACACTCATTCAAAATTATTCAGTAAAGATCAGGACATTAAATTTTGAGTTTTTCCTCTTTTTTTCCCTCTTTATTTCAGTTGCTGAAGAACCACAAGAGTGGGCTGATACTCAAACCTATGTATTATGTTGTATTATATTGATGCAGAGAACCTGACACATTTGCCAATGCCTTTCAAATATGAGATTTGGCTGTTTGAAGCAACATATATTTGCAGAATATCTAAGGATATCTCTGTCAAAGCACAGATGAAAATTAGGTAAATTGTAGTACTGGAATGATTGGTCTGCCCAGATTATCTAAATTAAACTGGTCTTGATGCAGGGCAAACCTTAACAAGGAATGCATAAAAATCTTAATATTTACATATATGTATATGTATAGATGTTGAGCTGCTAATGTTACATTTGCAGTGCAATGGTACTGAAGAAAAACTATGCAAGAATCGATTCCCGGTACACGTACTGTTCTATTCTGTAAGATATAACAGGAAGAAAGACCTGCCTTTGAGAGCTTCAAATGTAAAGGCACAAAATACTGTTTACAGAAGTGTTGAGAAGAAGGCTGATGTTTTTACCTAAGATTTGCTGAGAGCCAAAGGCATCATGTCAGCTCGGGTTCTGCCAGGCAAGTCTAACTCTGTTCCTTCAATGCCTACCATTGCCTACGATGATATGCTATGGCTGCTTTCCAAGAGACAAAACTGGTAAGAAATGGGACCTGTTACACCTGGGCACATGTTGTTCTGTTTTTAAATACTGCCTCAATGTGTTTTAGAGAACTCTCAGCTTCTCAGCCCAGGCAGAAACCATCCTGCATTACCGGAAGGCATCCCAGCAGCTAAGTCACTGAGCTCAGACAGTCATTCTGAAGTTAAAAATAGTAAACACTTGCAAGTCCCTTTGTGGTGACATCAACTGCATACACTAATAATTGACTACAGCAGTTGGACTGGGAACACAATAATTATGTTCCAAATACCACTGATCTTAGATTTCTACAAAAAACAATCCTGTCTCTTTTCTAAAAACTTGTTTTCTTTCCTGATTACTCTTTCATATAAGCATAGCATATGTTTTCACTGTATGTCGGTTGTTAAATCCTGTGGCTAAATGCAGCAGTGCCTTTCAAGCAGGTTTTCATTTGCCTCCATAGTAGCAATTTATTCAGAACTTTTTGTTTTCACTGGAATTAGTCACTGTGAATGTTTGCCCTTCCTTTTAAAACTGTCAGGTCTATAGATGACAAGCGCTATGCAAATGCAAAGTGGTATCATTCATTTGTTTCAGAGCTGGAGTTTATTCAGTCATTGTGGACCTAAACTGAGTAATTAGCAATGCTGCCAGTTGATGGCTAAAAATAATTCTTAGGCAGTGCTTGAATTACTTGCCTTCTGTTGAGCTAAATAGTCTCATCAATGTTGATGATTAAATCCTTAAAATGGATTTTATATGTTAGAATTCAATTCAATATCTTATTATTTTACAAAACACATCCTATGTAGACAAACTTGTATCAAATATATCTTTTACAGATCCCATATGAGGACCTCAGAACTAAAGAATTACCACTAGGCAGCTTATTCTCCAATTACTGTACTTAACAAAGAAGGCCATCTGTGGTCTTTGTTTTAGGGAGTTTTAGGGAAACAGGTCACATACAGGCCTTGTGGGAAATTTGGAACCAAAAATAAAACACTTTTTACAAGGTATGAGATGAAAGAACAAATAATAGGTCTGCTTAGTTTTGTACCTTCAGCCTTAGATACACATTATTAATTCCCCCTTTGCTATTCTGTTTCAAGTCCTCTGTGGCATTGTTTCTTTCTTTACTCATTTATATCTTCCTGTTCACTTTTCTTTGTGTCTTTTCTGTGATCTTTGGAGAACTGCATTAGCTTTCATACTGCAACCCAAATGCAATTACTCACACTTGAAAATGTTCATTTATGTCTTCAGTAGGGCTAGAATGAGTGTCCTTTCATTCATTGGCTCATGTTCTCATGGCTGCAGGTACACACACGTGATGCAATGGATGGTTCTCTGTGTTATAGTTGTCAGACTGGTAGGTTTTGAACAGGTATCCACCTTCTGAAGCACCTTCTGAATGGTACTGGTACTGTCTAACTGAGAGTGTATCCGATTCCGGACGCAACCTGAGGATCTCTGTTGCGTATATGTTTGATTGCTTCAGGTTCCTAAGCTGTGGGACAGGGGAGAAAGGGTCTGGGCAAAGAGACATTTCAGTCTTCAGGAAGACACATCTTTTTAGATTGTTGAGAATAACTTTAGAGAGAGATGTGATTCACTGAGGAGTTTGAGAACACCAACATACCATAACATAATACAAGGAAGAAGATGCAGATAATATTTCTTTTATTAAAGTATATTTAAACTTATCTGAAAATCTCATCTGTACAAATAAAATTGTATTCTTTTGCTCATTCTGCTTATATCCAGTACTTCAGATACCAGATTTCTATTCACAGGAAATGCTGAGATCACAGAAATGTTAGGGTTGGAAGGGATCTCTGCAGATCATCTAGCTACCAAGACAAGGTCACCTAAAGCAGGTTACACAGGAACATGTCCAGGTGGTTTTTGAATGCTCCTGAGAGGGGGACTCTGTGACCTGCCTGGGGCAGCCTGTTGTAGTACTCTGCTACCCTCAAAATAAGGAAGTTCTTCCTCACACTGAGGTGGAGCTTGTGTTTTAGTTTATGGCATTACTTCTTGTCTGGTTGCTGGACACCATTGAAAATTCGAGTCTGGCACTATCCTCTTGACACCTGGCTTTCAGATATTTGTGTGTGTTGAAGAGATCCCCTCTCTGTCTTCTCTTCTCTAGGCTAAACAGGCCCGGCTCCCTCAGTTTCTGCTCATAAGAGGTGAACTCATGGTACAAATGTCCTTATAGCATTAATTCAAGAATAGGCCCAAGCAGAAGAAGAAACAGCATTCAGAAATTTCATAAACAGCAGCTATATTATGCTTAGCTCTAAGTGCATTTCTACTGTGCTAAACACTATAGCTTTATCAATAAGAAAAAAGCTTTTGTGGGATTATTAAATGAAGAAATACACATTCACCAAAGTATATTTTAGTTTATTACCACATATAATAAACATAACAATACAAGAATACAAAAATTATAGTAGCATCAGTCTTGTGATAATGTAAATAATGTGGAATTACAGTATTCACTGACTCTTATGCATAATTCTCTCAGAGTTATTTTCCTAATTTGAGTGAATAAAGACTTGAAGACATTCAGTAAGTTTCCAAGTGTGGAAAAAAGATTTGGAAAACTTTTCTGGTAATTTTCAGACTAAAAAGCTGATACCTGTAAAATTAATAACAACACAGATGTTTCAGTATATTTTTGCTTGGAAGAAGTGCACCTGTGACCAGTAGCCTATCCTATTTTCATAATTATTGCCTTCAATTCAACTCCTTCTCTATAGAATTTGAAATTGGTCGATATATTTAAAAGATATGAAGTGAAGGTGGTTAAAAGTGACAGGGACACAAAGAACTCTTGTAGCCCATCCCTGTATAGAAGCTTAGGCTAGCTGCTGGTTCTTTTCACTGAGCTATTGTGTCTTGGTCCTATTATTCTTAAAAGGTATGTGGATAGTTCTGGTGAAATAAATCCTTTGTTTATCGAGGAAGTGTGGCATCTATAGGTGAATACCAGAATTTACATGCTCCTTATTCTTACTTTCAGCCTTTTGAAATTTCCATCTGATGTTGATCTCCTAAATACTGATTTTTACCTGCATTTATTCAGAGTCTAATTCAAAAATTTTGAAGACTGGAAAAATTCCCAAAGCTCCTCAGGACTTTAGTCCCCTCCTTTACTAAACTTCTTAGAAGCAATGATTTCCTATGTCAACAGAAAAAAAATTTAGTTGTGCTTTTCCTGATTTGAGTATGTTGTATTATTTGAACTCCGGTATTCTGATAATAAAATAAAAGATGTAAAAATCTGTGAAAAAAACCTTTCTTTTTTACAGATAGAAAAATTAAAATTTATGGAGAAATGTTTGGAACAATTCATTGTGTTGAAAAACAATAAAGCAGCCTCTCAAGGCAAAAATATGCTTGCACTGCCATATAAGAATTTTAGTTTCATTAGTGTATTGTATTACATATAATTAAAATAGTAAACACAGTTTTCACAACTAACATTTTATTATGCAGTAAAATCTTCATGCTTTATGATCGCTTTAAGGTAGTTCAAATGAACTATAGAAAAGGGAACATTTCTCCTCTTCTCACAAAAGCAAACCTGAGATCACTGTTGTCTCCGACAGCATGTGTTATTTATTAGTTACTGATTAAGTAACAAGCACCTTTATCCAATTCCCTCTCCATTGATATAATTCACTTGTTAAATATTTATGAGAGGTATTTGAATAATCTTAATAGGCTTTATCAAGAGAGCACCAATAAACTCTACAGTTTTTATTAAAAGAAAGCACTAAAGAAATAAAAGTTTATATCTGAGCCATTTTTATCTTGGAATTCCAGAACGCACCACCAAGAAGTCTCAATAGTGCTTTTTTTAGGTACTAATTTTTTTCCATAATGAAAACTATCAGAAATAAAAGCAGGTCTAGATGAGTTCTCAGTTTGGAGACAATTAGCCTATTTCTCTTGATGTAGAAAACTTACACGAGAGTTAGTATCTAGCCAAAGAATCTTGTCATATCAAGAAGCTTGTCATAAATATTACAGGCCAGTGGGGATAGGAGGGGCATGGAAAGAGAGAATCCTGGAAATGTTTTTGTCTGTATCTGTTCATAGCAACATTAAAGGTGAAGAAGTTCTGTCCACAGTACTTTTTTCTCTGATTTTTCAATGCACCCATGTTTATTGGCAACAATCCTTTCATAAAGTTTCTTTGCTATATACAAAGACTCTCTAGCTACTCACATTCGTATTGATTTAACTTGTCACAGGCAAGGAGGAAGGATGAGTAACCAATGTGGACCAGAGGCAAGAAGGAGGGATATATAGCTCCAATACAGTTTTCCTCAGCCCAGAGAGGAGAAGGGATTCTGCTGCATCTGTCCCTTGCAGGACTGAGAAACTGCTGTGAGGAACCCAAGAAAGGTTTTGTACCTTCAGTGCAGAATTGATCCAATGGCTGGCTGAATAGAAGAGTGAGGGGAGGATCAACTGATGGCAACAGGCAGGCAGATGGGAGGAGTCAGAATTCATAGGTATGGGGCAAATTCACCCTACTCAGTACCAGGCCAACTGTTACACACTGGGCAAACAGAGGGTTTGAGAGGAACTTTAATTTGTATTTTTTAGGAAGCTTATGCATGGTTTGTTTTTTTTTTAATTTTAAAGCAGGTAGTAAGAAGGTCCTAAAGCAAGCTTTTGATAGGTCAAATATAAATTTATTATAATGTTACAAAATGGTTATATTGCAGCTGCATATATCTAAAATAAGTTATGGCCAGCTGTTTTTTCCCTATTAACTCCTGATTGTTAAGCCTTTCTCAAAAATAAATCTGGATTTTTAAATATTATTTTTAAAAACCTTAAATCCCTAACAAGGACTTGGATTAATACTTTTCAAAAGCCCTAGCTGCTTTACTACAAAATATGTCTCGTGATTACATTGGTTTACACACACATATAAATCCTATTGATGTTCATGTATTACTGAATATCCCAGGATAATATTCTAGGATTAAGCTTCAAGATTTTTTTAAATAAATCATCATTTGATGTGACATTATATGTAGAGACACCCCATTATTTAATTACACTAAAAATTGCACCACCATTCTGCAATTCAAAAAAACAATGAAAAATTTTGGTTAGGAATATGAAACAATATGCAACTCTATGTGAGCAGATCCATTAGGATCCAAAGCTGGCGTTGGGAGGTAGGAAAAGAAATACAAGGCTTTGCTCTCTCCTGTTGTATTCTGCCACTAAATCCAGCCATGGGTACTTTTGCAAGACATTGTACTAGGGCATTCACCAAAGAAGCCCAATGTACATACATGATGTCACTCCTCTCATCACCCAAGAGGCCCTAGTCTTACCTAACAATGTCTGCCCCCATTTCTACCCTCAGCAGTCTTCCTCTATTTGTGACTGCCATGTAAAACTGCAGTTTTTGCAAAAAAATTAAAGCAACAGCCAATGCATGACCCCTCCTTAACAGCAAAGCAAATTCAATACTTTCTTTAAAAAGGAAGTACTTTTACATAGAAGTGTGATGAAAGCCTTTAGGCCTAGCTCTTTGGTTTAAAAATGCATACCGCTAAGTGACAGATAAATGTCTTTGGAGACCTCTATACCTTGGTTAGAGGCCAGTGCATCTGCACCTCTGGCAGCATATAAAATAAAGCTTGCTGATAATAAGGACAGTTTCCCAACTGCTCTCCCATGTCTGAAGATAGCATAATGAGACAGCATTGATGTTCATATGCTTTCACAGGCATCCTCCATTCCTTACAACTTTCTTGAACATATGTAGCTGTTTGGCTTGACCTTCTTGCAGTCAGTTGCTTGCCATTTTCCTCGCTTCTGCACAAATACACAATTTCTTCCTCTCATTGGAAAGTGATAGGAGCCGCTTCTCCAGTTTATGTAGGTCACAGGCTCTCCTCCATTCCACTCCCAATGCCCAGGATTGGCTTGGTCATTCAAACCTGTGTGAAATCAGTAAGACCAAATCACATGTTGACTGTCTCTGGAGCCTGATGCCAGGAGAAGCATGTTGTTCTATATAGCTTGGTTAAAAAATATATACAATTTATTACTGAGAGAAAAAAACCCATTGAATGGACCAAAAATAAAACACAGTTCAGTATTTAATTAGGCCACCTGAATCACAGTTAATGCCATCTGAAAAAGGAAAATATGCTTTTCCATATTAGTATGTACCTAAAATATTTTTTTCTGGTTCCATCTATCACTTGTCTATCCCCTCACAGAATTCTCTTTTGATACTTGACGTAGCAAGGGGAATATTATACTTTAGTCTGAGCAGCCTCACATGCCTTCAGAGTTCTTCTCAATATGAAGTCCCACAGATCTTTGTAGACCTTGTTTATACTGCTTAAATTAACAATTGTAAAATTAGGTTGTGTTTATTAGTGCAATATAAAATATAACTTTTCACTTAGCCTCTGAATTACTAAGATCAATGTGGTTGACATATATTTAGACAAGATCTGTCTTCTTAGAGATCAAGATCAGAAAATTGACATAACAGTCTTGTAGTCTTTATTCTTGTAATTGGAGTTTATTTCTCTTGGGTTAACAGAATCATGATATCATTAAACATGATCCCAAACTGTATTTTTTAAAATTTATTTAGTAAAGCTAGTAAATTCATGTCAGAAATTTACAAAGAGCTGACAATTGCAGTTGAGAATTGGAAAAAAGAAGTAAATGAGGACAGTTTTGCAGAGACATCTGGATTCTTTCCATTTCTCATTAAATGTAATGTACATAATAAGAAATAGCTAAATCTAAAATGATATAGAAAAATGTTCTTTAGCTGATCATCTAATTAATTAATAAGATTTCTGACAGAGATGACATCATTAAATTAGCAGTAACATAAATAATTATTTAAAGTTAAAACAAACAAACAAAGCTAAATTAAAGATAAAGTAATAGTCAAAAGTGTAGGAACTGCACCAGAAATATTTTCATCAGCTTGTGTTAAACATTCAAGACAAAAACAGTCCAGAAACAGGCAACCTGATCAACTCTTCTTTTTGGTAAAGACTTATAAAATTAGCTAGGTAAATTACTGCTGTTGGCTTTTGCCCTCCTTTGAAATAATAAAAGCAGCAGAAAATTGGGGACAATGCAGTGTTTGAAAACTGATCTGGAACTGCTGTGGCAGTTTCTGCTTTCCAAGGTGCACAGGAACTTTAATCCTCAGAGGGGACAGGCAGGCGATGTACTTGCCTATCCAAAAGGGTTTCCTCCCACTGAAGTTCCACAGCCACTGCATATGTTGTTCATTAGCCACACTTGCTAGACTCCCCAGGTATCTAGGTTCAAGGAGAGAGGACAGAGTAATTAGCAATCCACAGAGTGACAGAGAGGTCCTATCAACATCAAAAAGGGGCACTGATTCTAGTATAAAGCATATAAGTAACTTTGTACAGAAAAACCACAACTTACTGGAATGAAGGAATAACTACATGAAGATAATGTCTTAAAATTGTGAATTACTTGGAGACGAAGCAAAGTCCTAGTCTCTTTTTCTAACAGAAGAATTAAATCAACTGAGCAACTGAAAGAAATATACACAGAACTATGTGCCTCATATTCACAAATTGTGTTTTAAATCATTGGCACAATTATTGATACCTTATTTTCTATAAAAAAATAAAGTTCCTGCACTAAAATCCAAACCACTGAAACATACAGCTTCACCGATTTGGTAGTAGAGCAGACTATATCCTTTTAAAATCATGTTCTGAAAAGACTGAAGCTTCAAACAACACATTTAAGATTTCGAGCTACTGTCTGGAGGAGCTAAAGGCAGGATTTCCAGAGCACAGGTAATCTTCCACTAATTCTGTTGCAACCTGGTAAAATCTGTTGTTCGCCCACTGAAAGAAATTCATTCCTTCTTACAAGTTAGTTTGGGATTCATACGAATTCTTGCAGTTTGCAAACTGCTCATTCTATCACAAATAATGAAGGCAGTGTAAGTACCTTTTATGAGATCAACTGAGGTAATTTTGGGGGAAGAAATGGGCTAATTTTTGGATGAAAAAGCCATTGAAGAAATAATGTTAGTAAAATCACTACCGGTGCATATAAAGAGCCAAGGACTGGAAATTATTGCACAAATACAACATATAATAGTTGGAATTATGCAATACAGCTTTTCCCCAAAGAATATAAAAAATATAAGTAATAAAAGGAAACATAAATTAATATATCTCAAAATTATGTAAGGGAAATCTTTTACTACTGAGTGTGACATTGCTCTCTGAATAACTAATAATTAACCTGCATGTCTAATGCATCATTTAAAAGAATCTGATGGAAACACCCAAGGAAAATTATAATGAAAAGTGATAAAAATAAATTACAGAAATAAAATGCAGAAATACAAATATACTTGTGTTATGAAACAAGGAGACAACAGAAATGACAAAACACTATTTGTCTGAGCCAAAATAATTTAGGGGAATGATGTGAAACCAAATTAGTTTGCTCAAAATTTTCAAAAGTATTCTAGGACTGGATTTGATGGGAAAGCTTTTCAATTTTATAGCTTCTAGGAATTGTATCATTATAGGAACTAACTTTCTGGACAGAAAAAGAAAAATAAATATACCTATTCCTCATAGCATTCATATACTCCTAAGTCATTAGTGGAAATGTGGTTCTGAGAAGTAATCATAGAATGTCCTGAGTTAGAAGGGACTCAGAAGGATCATCACAGTCTGACTCCTGGCCCTGCACAGGACAGCCCTATGCCTGAGAGCCCTATGCCACACCGTATGCCTGAGAGCATTGTCCAAACATATCTGGAATTCTGGCAGACTTGGTACTCTGACCACTTGCCCAGAGAGACTGTTGCAGTGTCCAACCACCCTCTGGGTTAAAAAACTTCTCCTAATATCTAACATAAGTCTTCTCTGTCATAGTTGCACATATGTCCTCTAAAATCAACATTTGGGCTGCCACATTTCCCTCCACTCCCCCTACCCCTCCTTCTTTCTTCTTTAGTATATTCATCCTTTTCAACATTGCCTTTCAGTTGAGGCCTTCTGTTTTTCTATCCTTCTCTGAACCTGCACTCGATAAATGCAAATGTACCATGGGAGTTGCTCTTCATAGGAAGTTTGGTACCTGAAAAGGCTCTGGGAAGCAGCACATTCTTCAGAGAGTTATCTGCAATGACTACACATTTGTTCATATTGAAGAGCAATTGTGTGTATTAAGCAGACTATTTCTGAATTAAGTCAATACATAAGCTCTTCTCTGTATTTGTGCTTAAAGTATGTCAAATCCATAGGATTTGCAAACCGTAGCCACTGATGGTTTCAATGCTCTCAGTGGCCTTGCCACTGACAAGTCTTCCAAATAGCATCAAACATGCAAGCACCTGCAGGCTGCTTTTAAGCCATTTAGAGATCAAGTTAATCTCGAAACATTAAGGCAAATGGCATTCATCACATATGTCAGGAACTGTCAGCCATCAGTGGCTCCACTTTCTTATTTATCCATTTTTCTGTCTGCATTTATATCATGTCACCTTTCTATTTGTCACCTCTGCTGTTGCCATCCATCTGATGCTGGGCCTCTGATGCTGTTATTTCTGTTGTCCAATATTTCTGACTGCTACTCATTCTAACAGTGATGCCAACCACTTCAGCTGCTCGGAACATCCTGGTTGGTGCTTGATAGGGCCAAAGCAAACAACACTGTTCATCAAAACGTGTTTTAAGAGAGCAAAAAACCTTTTGCAGCAGCAGAATAAGTCAATGGCTTTATGAGGATTTTGGTAATTTCATTACTTTGGGCAGATATGAAAGGCAAAAGATCCTTATGGCTCTAAATGAGGTAAAGACTGTTTTAAAAGCTGGGACAACAAGAGTGGGTTGGGCTCAAGAAGTTGGGCCTCAAGAGTGACATGGCAGAATTAAGTCCACTATGGAGACCATGAAAAGATCTTGGGGTGCAAGTCCACCATCAAGCCTGCTGCACAGTTAGAGATGCATGCCTGGAGCGCCATTCCCATTACTGCCCTGTATCTCTTCTAAGAGTTCAGATCCCATGGATTCCATATGATGCCACACAAGATAGGGAAGCAGAAAATTTGCATCAGAAGGAGTTCAGAGCAGTAGACCACAAATATTTTGCACAGTCCCTATTGCAAAAATAGACTATTCCTTAATCTGGGTCCACAGAGGCATGGCATGAAACAAATTCATGGTAATACTGATGAGGGATGCTCCTGCTGCAAAGCCCTCCTCCATTATCTCTGCAAGTCAAAAAAAAAGCAGCAGAGGATGGAGTTGTTTTCTGATCCTTTTTGCATGGTGGATCTGCCAAGGCCTGGAGGACGGCTCTCACCTGTGTAATCATGGGTGCCAAAGGCCAAGAACAGGACAGTGACGTATGGCCAATCAGACGCCCTCTAAGTTCAGAGGCTGCCAGAGAACAAAGTATAAATGATCTCGCTAAACAAGTTTCCAGATGATACAAAACTCCAAGGAGCTGTTGTTTCACTCAAGGCAGGGAGACCCCACAGAAAGACCTCAACAAATAAGAGCACTGGGCAATCATGAACCATTATGAAGTTCAACAAGGGAAAAT
>VYZS01000274.1:9452-35557 GCA_013400695.1 Neodrepanis coruscans | reverse complement strand
AACTTCTCATCTTGTAATTGTAAAAAAAAATTGTAACCAGGAAGTTTAATATAATAAATTCTTATACTGCACCCATAATCACAACACATGAAATTTTTCTTCATTAAGTTAAGTCAGTACAGGTTAATAGCATGTCTATTCATCTTTTTCTGTAAGACAATGAATCCTGAAGAAAACACTCAGAAGTGAAAATTTCACCTGTCTGAAGAAAGAACAATTGCTGCTGAACAGTGAATTTGAAGCCATAAAAATGCAATATTCAGAATCTCTGCATCCATTAGCCTGACAGATGCTCTTGAAAACATTCCTCTGGTTCTAGGATTGGTATAATTACACTGTTGCTGCTGCATGTCCCTGACAAACACTCAGAAACTCTTATGACTTTCCAAGTGCCCTTATGTTTTCTGAATCCCGTAGGCATATGTTTATTGCTTGTTTAATTTTAACCAATATGTGTAATTCTCACTGCAGATCTGCCTGGGCGTAGCTTGTATTGCAGGCTTGCTTTGGTACCCATTACACGTCTGTTTGTGCTCTTGTGACTTTCTCTCCTGGCGAAAAACCAAAGGGATCATGAGAGTTACACTCCGGGGAGGATGGTAGGTCATGCTTTTGGGTCCTAATGAAGACATTCTTTGAACCGAAACTTGCTGGGTGAAGATGTCTGGGCAGTATAGCTCCTGAATCTCATAGAGACAGCATGCACTGAATGTCCCCTCAGGCTGTCATTTAGAGTTTTATCACCTATTCCAATTTTTGCAACTACAGAGAAGTTGCAGGATGAGCTAGCCAGTGGCTTTGCTAAGTGTCCTATGTAAGTGTAGAACCAGCTGCCATACAGGCAGGATGTCTGATGGATTTTGCATTAGCCCACAAAGTAAAGAAATCACCCATTGATGGCAGGGCACCTAAAGCCTTTATCCAGACATGCTGCAGGTTGGAAAGAGAAGAAAAAGGGTTTAAGGCTTTTAGGAACTTCATTGAGCTGCCAAAATCTGGACTAATTATAGTGCTAAAAAGTAGTTATGTCATAACGTGTGTTGTGTCAGTGTGTGCATGTACACAAACACTCCTCTGTACAAGAGAGAAAGACACAACCATAACCTAAGAAGCTGTGCTATTGACACAAAAGGAACTTATTTTACATTGTGGATTATCTTTTAGTTTCCTTCAGAAAAGTACAGAAAATTCTTGCACAGACCTGAGGGAAAACCATTTTACTGATCTGTTAGCACCTCTGCTGTTAATATAAATATTGGCAAATCTATATAAATACTGTTGGATTCTGGAAGGGCTGTGAGCAATTTGACAGCAAGAAGCTCATTTTTAAATACAAGAAAATTAAATGCTTAATGAGTACCAGGATGTGCTGTGTGTATGTGAGTGATTATATACAAATGCCATATAATGAGCAACCTGAGAAGATGTAAGTTGCACTACTTCCAAATTAATTTTTCCTCAATTAAAGCCACAGTAGTATACTTGCTCTGGTTGGGATTAAAGTTCCTCCTCTGATATTATCCACCTGCTGCTATGAAAACGAACACATTTCATTTAAGAAGAAATAAGTTTGGTTTTCCTAAAGATATTTCTTGTTTTCTTGGGTAAGTTAGGCCCATACCCTCCATTCAGTTCTCTTGTGGCAGCTTTCTGAGCTCAGTGGAGTGGAGGGTGGGCCACTTCATGGGAGACCAGCAGCAGGAGGAACTAACTTCATTGCTACCCGTATTTTCCCAGATTTTTACCAAATCTACTAAAGCTTGGCAAAAGTAAGCAGGGTCTATTGCAGGTCTCCCCACCCATTATCTCTCTGTCTATAGTTGTTATTTATACTGCATTGAGGTTTCCCATATTAATTTAGAGCTAACTGTGCTTTTTTAAGCAGTTTCTTAATAAACAGAAGCTGCTCATGCTGTGAACTTAGGGAAGTGCATGTATTCAATCTTCTGGGGTTCTCAAAGGTGGGGATTTAGAGTGATATGCAAAAGCCCTCTCCAGAAATGGTGGGTACAGGTGAAACCTCGTTCTTACCAAGTCCTGTGGCTGGCATGTGGGGTGCTGGGAGCCCTGACCCAAACACCTTACCTCTGAGGGAGAAATCTCATTGCAGCTGCCATATCTGGCCAGATATTGGGAAATTTTACTGTTTTGTTGGTTTTTTTTGTTTGGTTGGGTTTTTTTGGTGTTTTTGGTTTTTTGTGGATTTTTTTTTGTGTGTGTGTGTGTGTGTGTTAGACTGCCCATGCTGTCAAGTTTAGTGCATTGTCCTCCATGGAGGTGGATCAGGTCCTGGGACTGCTTTTGGTCCACATGGAGGTGAGAAGTGTTTGCAGGAATGACACATCTAGTGTGAGTGAGCCAAAATTCACCTGGTGGTTCACCTGGTTACTGCATGAAGCAGTGTGAAAATCAGTCAAGAAGTCTAATCCTGGTCAGCAATTTCACAGACACATAAACTAAATGGAGGGGATTAGTGTGTTCTGGCTACCACCTTCTTCACTCTGTTTCTCTCAAAATCTTCCGCTTGAATCACCCATGACTTTGCACTGGATGTTTACATTGCGTGTAGTTGATTTAATGCTCTCTCAGGCTCTGTTTTACCATGGGTGTGACTGTAGAGGAAAGGAAGGGGCAAAGGCTGTGTTGTTTTCCTCTTTGATTCCTCTTCTGGTAAAATATTACAGGACCTTACCTTACTGTTTCTGTTATGTTGTTATGCACAGAGTTTTTGGGCATTTTGTGCCAAAAAATAACCCTACTAGTCTCTTTCCATTTCCTCTCCTACGCTTTTCTGGGGTCAAAACCCTTCATTTAACTGGGGCTTTCCACACTACTCATTGCCCAGCAAAGTAAAAAAATGAAGAAAAGTATTATTATTCAACAATTTTGAATAAGAAAAATAAATCACAGTTACTTAAAAAACAGGCAATTTGAGCAATATTTTCACTGAAAAGAATAATCTGAAAACACGGACATTGTATCATCAAGAAGCTTGGAAATTCACAGAAAGTAAATGTCAGTATACTTTCTACAACCATGTTAACTACAAGAGAGCTTTGCAAAATCTTTTATTTATGTAACTGTGGCAGGATTGCTTTCCTAGGCCTACAGACAGTCTGAAAGGTTAGTTCAGGATTAATTTGACTTAATTAGACATCAAATTTAACACTTGAATATGATCTAAAGTTATGGGACTTAAAAGAAAACAGTATAATACCCACCTAGTTAAACCAAAGGTTTAGCAGAGGTGAGCTCTGTGTGTATTTAAACTATATCTGTTTGAAATCCAATTTACTGGGTTAATCTTGAGTCAATAACTTTAATGTACTTAGAGCTCTTATCTCAAGAATGGAGAAATGAAGTGTTTCTTTGCTTCATGGTGGGAGCTGATAGCTATGATGAGGAAGGAAATACAGAAGGAGGCAGAGATGGGTGGGAAGAGAGAAGAGAACAGGAGATGAAGGAGATCAGGGAGAAAGTGCAAAGACCTGGAAGGGGAGCACATCTTACTCAGCAACACTGACTGTAAAAAGGCAGATAAACAATTTACTACTTAAAAGTCATATTCTACCCTTGAAGTATGTGCAGACCTCCCCATGAGGTCAGTGGGTGTGCCAGTCTGGGCTGTCAAAAATATGTTGTCTGAAATTTATATCCTGGCCTTATGGGAGTAGCTGGATGTGGAATTTGGCACTGGCTATGGAACAAGTCTGATATTATTCTACAGACCAACTGATGCTCGTGGATGCATGTCTGAGATGTGATTGTGCAAGGATACACTTTTCCACCGTCAGCTCATAGTAAAGTTGATCAAGCTGCTTAGTATGAATAAATAGGTTGTCTATTAGTTTGTGGCCATGGGCTGTTTTTGTGATTTCCTGTGTACTCATTCTCACACCTTCCCAAGGTGATAGTTTCTCCTTGAAGTAAAGATGATTGTTACCTACTTTATCAGGTGTAACGACTTGAATGTGCCAGGAGACTAAGAGAGGCTCTTTCTGATGACACAGATTGTTCAAGAGGGAAAAGGAAATGCATCTATGGCAGAAGGACTGCCCTTCTCTGTAGTGTGGCTATGTTTACATGGACTTCTGTAGGACTTCTGTCCAACAGTTTGAGACAGCGTTACTTCAATTAGTAAAAAAACCCAAAACAATTCTAGTAATTAAATACCCAACATAGCAAATGCTTGGGGTTACTATGTAGTTCTCAGCACGTATTTTGATCCTATTGGTAACAATATGTTCCCAATGGTGTAACTTGTACATGACAGGAAAACCAAGGGGGCAGCCATTCACTGAGCAGATCCTTTAGGACAAGGGAGTATTTCCAGGTTTGAGGCTGACAAAAACTAGAATTGTCAGAACCCAAATGGAATCAGAGGAGTCTGATTTTTCTGGAAGGAGAATCTAGGCTAACACAAGCCACTTTCAGAAAGGTTTAGGGAAGTACTTCATAGCAATATAAAGCCTAGCTAATCTAAGACTTTCTGATCAAGACCAATTATATTTGACACTTTATCGACAATCCCCTGTAAATCAGTTGAAGTATCATATAAAATTGATTAAATTCCCTTCTAATCCTGAAGAGAGATTAGATAAAATCTTGGGACACAGAATTTCTGTCCTTTTCAAAATATTTATGAGATTGACTTTCAACCTCTGCATATTCATGTCTTCTTCCAAATATATTGCCAAATCTAATCCTGTTTTAAAACTTTCCCTGGTCTTACTTTTCTTAATGCTATGTCAAGACAAGTATAGCTATAGGTGCCAAAATATGAAGAAATATTTTCTTTCTTCCATTTTGGACTTGCTGTCTTTGAATTTCATTGACTCTTTCCTCCTTATTGTGTTACAAGACAAAAGAATCAACCAAACAAATGCAAAAGTGCTCTGATTTGCCCCATCTTGGATAAAACAGGTGTAGGAGAAGAAAGACACCATCTTCTAAACTGTCATAGCAAACAAATATAAGAATGGTCACTAACAGGTAAGCTGTGCTGGGAGAAAGATACCTGCTAGGTAAAAGCCCCACCTCCCAAATTTGGCATGCACGCAACAACTGTTAAGTCCAACCTTTACAGACCTAAGCATCCTACAGCTCCTCTTTCCTTCAGTACAGAGGCTGTCTTGCAAGCATCAAACTTCTCTTCACAAAAGATGACAGCTGTCCTCATCTGGCATATACATTAAATATCTTTTAGACTTTTGCTGGGTTGGAATTTTTTCACTCTCTTCATTCTGAATTTCTGTCCTGGTGAGGCATTTAAACTGGAGATGACAGTGTGTCTGTCTGTACTCCAACCTTGTCAATCCAGTTGCTGACAAGGAGAAAAAGTGAATTAGAGAGTCATGCTGCTTCAGTTCAGCTCCTCTCTCAATAATAGATATCAATGTGAAGTAGCCATGAAAAGACTTTTTGTGTATGGCTTTATGCTGTCATAGCAGTGGTTGTTGTAATGAACTGAAGAAATATGAGATGAAGTGGGAATATAGGCTTGGATGAGAAACCTGACAAAATGTAACTCTACTCTAAATGTAGAACTGAAACAAGAGCTGAAAGGTACTAAATAACTGTCAAGTGGAGAATTACTAGGAGCTCTCTTCCACTGTGTGTAGAAGATGTCTTTCAAAATACTAAGTAGCATCATTTTCATCTGATATTTCACACAGTAGTATACAGTAATACAAAATTGGGATTAGATGCACAGATTGAGTAGAATGGTATCCTGCTACAGGCTTTCGTGAACAACCCCTGTGTCCTGACTTGGACAGTAGAGGGTGTTACTAAGAGACTAAAGATATATAGAGAAGACAACAACACAATAATTTTTTGAATATATGGAATATGAAATGTGAAAACCACTATACGAATGAACCAGTAATATAAACAATAACCAACAATAATAATCTGCAAAAGAAATAACCGCTTTGCTGCTCTGGGCTGGCTGCTGGGCTGTGGAGGTAGAGGAAGGAATGCTGCCATGTGGGCAGCGCTGGGAGCATGATGCAGCAGGGTCCCACTCAGGAGCTGCTGGAAAAATGAAAGAGAATGAAAGGAAAACTCCCAGGGGACCCAAGGGGAAGAGATACCACATTACTATCACTGCCATGTGGAGCCACATGGTCCTCTGCTGGCACATGCCAGTGCCCATGCCAAGAGAGAGAGAGAGAACTTCTGTTTCTGCCGATTTTATAGGGTGCCTGTTTTCGTTTTTTCTCGAGCTCCCTTTCCAGTGTGCGCTGCTTCCCCATTGGTCAGCAGCCTGACTCGGTGTCACATGGCACTGGGACGCTGCCCTCTCTCTGAAACCCTATCATGAAGAAAGATGGCAGCATTGCCACCAAAAAACACTTGAGGCATCACCTGCCACCCACTGGGGGAGAGGCTGCTGCAGCCGCTGCCTCCCTGCCAGCGCTGCAGGGACTCAGGGGGTTCAGGGGCACTACCGGCACCACCCTCAGGGGCACTCGTTGCCCTCCGTGGGAAAGACCACTGCCCACCTCACTGCCAGTACAGCGGCACCATCCGTGGGGCAACCCCCCCGGCCCTACCCCTGTGCTGCCGGAGTAGCCCTCATGCCTGCTGCTGCGGGCCCATTTTACACCTCGGTGCAGGCTTGAGGCTTGCCCCCACTTGCTGTGTTGCCAAGGTGATGTCTGCTCCACATGTGCCGCTGGTGCCCTATGCCACAGCTGCCACGGGAGGCCCTGTGCACACCTCGAGCTGTGGTGCACCTGGCGGGACCATGGCGGTGGTGTGGCATGGGCAGCAGAAACTGGCCGGAGCCCGCCACAAAGCACCGCTCCTGGCCCTGCCCCAACTCCATCACCTTGGTGAGCGTGGGATGGGTTGGGCTCGGCCGGGCCAGCCCCATCTACGGCCCTGCCATGCTCATGGCCCTACTCCACTGCTGTCCCCACTGCACTGTCATGGGATCCACCCGTTTCGCTTGCTTCACTCTCCCAGGAAAAGACAAAAAATTTTAAAGACACCCCCTCTCTGCCCCTCGGTTACCCCATAGCACCCTATTGACATCCACTGGGAACCTGTCCCCTGGACCTAGGAGTGGTGGAGGTGTAGAAATATTCAATTACTCCGCTGTTGTGTTCTTGTGCTGGGAGCTCATCCTCCTTGTGGAAGAGTAATCCTGATCAATGCTATTGAGAGCTCAGCACACAGGGAGACCTGCTTTCCATTTCAGGTTTGATCACAAAAGAAAGAAAGAAGTATGCACAAAAGATGACTGAATCATGGAAAATATTGGGAGCCTGGGACAGTTAGATACTTCGTTGATGACCTCATGGATTGTCATCACCAACTGGTCTGACAACCCTCTCATCCACGCTCCCCACCAACAGCAAATAATTCCCACCACAAAATTCTGCAAACAAAATGTAACAGTGGAGGCTGGAGTCTGCAGCTCTGCTGTGCCTGGGTCACAGGTTTTGTGTTGTGCTCAAAGACAGTCACACCGGTGTCACTTTATAAATAGTTAATTTGTGCCTCAAAAAAAGTTTTAATTGCACTGTCTTATATCCTCCCTACCCACTGACACCAAGAGAACTTCTCTATTTAACAAGGGAACACCAGTGATACTTGGTATTTCTGAGCTTTGTTTGACCAATTAAAGCACAGATCAGCACTGGCCACAGCCTAAAAGCTATGTCAAACCTTACCAATAGTGTTGTCCTGTGCTGAACTGAGAAGGGAGCATTGTAAAAACCTCTCTTTAATTTTGGCAAGTCATTTGTCACATGCCTGAACTCATTAAGCTTATTGACTCTATTTGTTAAAAGAGATATAAGAACTTTCTGCTATACCAACTAATACCCCTCATAAAAGTGAGCCAGTCTTCAGTTTTGGCTCTCTTAAAGATAATGTGATGTTGAATGACAGTGCTCTGTTTCATTTCAGAAAGCTCAGCTGTTCTGACAGTGGAATCTCACTGTAGGGATTGCATCTGAATGTGGCACCTGTAAAACAGACACATCAGGCATCATTCACCTTAAGGCATTCTCTTCAGGATGTCTGTCCTTGTTTCTAGACCACTCAAGCTGTGGGATGACTTCTTCTGAAACAAATCAAGGGCAAACTAGTGAATGCTAACTGTGCTTGCATAAAGGCACTGGTTCCAGCCACCATCCTCATGGACCAAGTCTGGGAAGGGTGATGAAAAGTTCCAAGCTGGCTGTGGGACACATCCTGTCTTCTGGGCATTGCATAATTTTGCTATCTTTTATTTATTTTTATTTCATTTTGTTTTGTCTTAAATACAAAAACTAAGAAAACGAATAGGAGGGTGAAGATAGAGACTGAGACAACCCTGCAAATACTATGATTTCACCTATTCTGGTAGGTTTTTTGGTTTCATTTAGCCTACATTAGGGCTTTGCCTACCATTTGATCTCAGACCCACTATTAGAACAGATTTGGTATAAACAAAATACTGCTTTTAAATGTTGTTTTCTTTAAGTCTGAGTGTGATTATTGTGACTTGAGAAAATAAGAGACTGTTTGTTTTGTTTTAACTGAATTCATGACATATGTTTGTAATAAATAGACTTGGGCAGTTGTCCTAATAATAAATGGGCCAAAATTTGAAATTACTTCAGTCTTGGTGAAATTTCATCACTGCAAAATCGAGCAAAAAAAAAAAATCATATGTGAAAGTTAACAACTGAGCAGAATGAGGGAGGTTGGGGGCAGGATTTATGGCTTCACAGTATGCTGAGGGACAGGGAGAAGTGGAAATGTGTCCTCAGAGGGAAGAAAGGGTTTCTGAGGCCCCCAGCAAGACTGTGCCCTGTTGTCATTTGCGGGACTGCAGACTGAGCTCAGCCGTCAGCCACCTGTATTTCTCCTCAGGAGCAGCAGTTCCTGCTCAGACCACCTACTTTGAAAACCAAAGCCAGTTAAGGCAGAATTTAAGTGTGATGCAAACTGCCTGTTACTCAGAGAATCCAAGCTGAAGGACTGTTTGGCTGGCTGTGACTCCAGCTTTGTCTGAAAAGTTCACAGAGTATCTCTAAATGCGGTGTCTTATTGATGTTCTGAGCTGGTGGACTAAATTTCACTGGGGAAATTTCACCTCTCAGCACCACCACCTTCTCCTTTGGTAACAGACGGTCTAGAATGGACACCAACAGAGCACACACCAGGCACTGACTTCTAACTACAGAAACTGGTCATTTGTGATGGATTTCATAAAACCAATTTTCTTTATTGTAATTGCTTTACAGTGCAAGTGCTCTGTTTCTGTCTCCCTTAATTTGAATGAGGAGAAAATGTCTTTGTCATGTTACCCTGTGACCTTCAAAATTGTAGGTTACACAGTCTCTAACTCCCTGGGCCTTCCCAAGCTCACCTCCTCTCCTCTGCAGCCATCATAACTCAGATGGGGCAATAGTCTCCAATTTTTTATTGTGATTTCCTTAATAAACTAAACTAAGCCTTGGATTTAATCCCAGCACAGTAAGCAATGACTGAAGCAGTGAACAAAGCCTTGAGGGAAAAAAACTCAAAAGAACATTTTAGAATCAAAGCATCTAAAAACAACCAAAATTATTGAACAATAAAGTCTACAACATAAGCGCCCTATCCTCCAGCTTATCTTTTTTTTGCAAGAAGCACCCTGGACTTACAGCTTTGTTTCTTCCTTCCTGAGAAAAGGTTTTTAGTTCCTTAATTCTCTTCTGATCTCTTTATTACAGGGAAGGACATGGACAAAACAGCTCTACTGTTTCAGCCTGTGGTCAGGAAACATGCAGATGTTCTGAAGTGACTCTTTGATTCCATGTCAAGAAGTTTCTCATCTTGATCCATTATATTTCTTCCCAGATTGTTTTTCCAACATCTGTCCACTAAGCAAGATGAAAACATTTACTCAGAGAGTAATCCTTTATAATGCAGAAATTGATCTTTTCTGTCAGTTCAGCTCCAGGCGTTGGTGTTGTTACACGTAACAAGCCAGGTACAGTCTTGGGGATGGGAGCAGTGGGGCCAGGGGAAGGCGAGGGGTAAACAGCTATGATCATCTAAATTCTCACTTGCACATGTAGCAGCTCTGTGAATACCTCATTTAGCCTATGGGAGATTGTCATTGCTTGGGTGGATGGCCAAGGTCCTGCTAAATCTCTCCATGTCTTCTGTGTCCACCAAAAGAAGAAAGACAAAGTCTCTCACAAAACATATCTATTGGCTCGGACACACGTTGTTTGCCAGGGGTTGAAACTGCAGATATTGGGGGTGGATTTATCTTGGCTGAGTACCGTGTTGCTCTCACTTTAGGGTGGCACATCAGATACTGTTCCTGGTGTATGACAAGGATATCCCAAGCCTTTTCATTTACATTCCTGCTGACTGTTTTTATAGGCCAATATTACAACTTAGATAGACCTTTTCTACTCCAATCAAAAGTGTAATTGCTGATATTACTCCCCAACTTCTCTTCTACCTATCAATCTCCAGCAAAGAAGTTTTGGAGGAACTACAGAAAGCTCTTATGTTGCAATGGGAAATGCTGTATTTTTCCCTGAATCATAACTCAAATGGGTTCAAGGTATACTTCTAACACATACGTACTACATGGTATCAAACCAGGACACTATTAATGTGAGGATATCTTCAGCAGAATACAGAAGTTTTTAGTAAAGGCAGTATCTGCACACAACAGAGACTGGAAAGGGAGCAGCAAAAAGATCACATATCTAAGGCTGTTGCTTCTACTGAATAGCAGTTTACAGGGGAAGGACTGGATGGTATAATGTCATTTGGTGCTTAGCCAGTACAGCACTTGCTTGTGTGTTGTTCTTAAGATATACTATAAGGAAGGCAACATAGACTGTGTGGTGAGTATGTGAAGAATACATCCTTCATTATTCCCACACGAGTACACTACAGCCAGGTACTATATCTTAAGGCAAATTCAAACTTCAAGTTACACTCCCAGTTAAATTTCAAGTTGAAATGACTTTTGAAATGGAATTTTAGGCTTTACGGAAAAGGCATGCCCCTTCTGCAATAGCTGTGGACCCTAAAACTGTACCAGATACTGACAGACTATGGGGCCTTTGTCTGATTATACAACTAATTAAATTTAAAATTTTATTAAACTTGTAAATAAATACATAAAGCATGCAACTTCATACTTAGCTTTGATTTTTTTCTAAGACTTCACTAAATCCACAATTTCCTGGTACATGAATACACTGTGTTCGAGGGTATTCTGGTTCAAACACATAAATGAAAAGTAATGCTGCCCTACAAGAGAAAGCTGTGAAGTTCAGTTCTGGACATTATTATGATCTGTGTCAAAGCTGAAGAGGGATAGCTATGACAGACTAATTCCACAAAGAGAGTCCAGAGAGGTCTCCCAGTCCTTTGACTTCTGGAGGAGCCAGACAGGCATCCTGAATCCACTAAACAGTCCACCATTACTTCTTGTCTTATTCCTTCAGAATTCAGGCTGTAATTCCCAAAGGGTCCTTAATAGGCTTAGGTGTGTATTATAAACTTATGTACATTTTTATAATAAGACAAAAGATAGAATTTAAGTTAGAGTCTTCTCTTTTGAGCTTCCTTGTCTATGTAAAGGAAAGACACGTTTCAAATGAGGAGTTCCTTTCTCTCTCTCCTTCTCCTGAAAAAGAAGGCAAAGGCTCACAAATAATATAGCAACTAGATTATTCATGTGATGCTAGCAGTAAAAAAAAAAATTCTCCAAAACAAAAGTTCAGTGATGCTGAAGACTATATAACTTTTCTTTATAATGACAGTCTTCATATGACTGGCTTCATAGAGGTTAAATTGTAGAGGTTTGTTGTAATTTCACATTTTAGGAAAGATATGCAGAAGATTTTATTCTCCTTTCAAATATGAACTGTAATACACTCACATTTGAACTGTTAAAAGCACAGATCATAAACCACAAGCGCTACAAGGTGGCCTCCCTGCTCTGCTATTATATAGCTTAATCAGCTCATTTTTAAACATTTACATTTGTTCATCAGACGTTAACATACCTTTTGCTATGCCATACACTGTGAAAAAAAAATTGTGTTTCTAGGACAAAGCAATGAAGTAAAACTTTGTAAAACTACTCAGTTTCACAGCTGTAACTTGAAGGAATTTTGACCTTTCATGGGAGGAGAGAAAACAGAGAGGAAGAAGGGTATGTGTATATTAATTTTAAGCCTTAAAGTTTACAGAAACACAGGTTCCCAAGAGCCATCTCAATAATGGTTTTAGTCAAATATTTATACTGCTATAATTTTATATGTTTAATGATTTTCCCCATTAAGGTTTTTGTGGTTTAGCAAGGAAAATCCAAATATTCTTGATGATGATTGGTGAGTTAGAATCTCTTGTAGCAACACAATGTGTAAAATCCTCTCCAAGTAACTGCCTTTTTCACACATCTGGAAAGACTCCATTTTTTTACTTGCTAAAGCCTTACAAGGGCAGCTTATTACATAAATAAACAGAAGAATATACTCAGACACAGAATGACTGAATTGAGTATAATCTTACAAAAACAAATCCAGTCTCAATAGTCCTTTGTTTGTTGCTTTTTGGCTCTGTTATTTACTCTCCAGTGTGTACTGTATAATCATTACTGCCCTCACTTTCTCCCTGACGCGAAACACATCCAGGTGGTCAGCAACAAGGCCAAGGCTTGCCTACCACTGCAACCTTCTGGAGCAAAGTGCATCCTGGGAATGAATCTCTGATTCTCAGTTTCTTTCCAAATGGATCTGAGCATTATCACTGTTCAAGATGTCCCAGACATTCTAATAATCAAATCTGACCAGCTGAAGCACAAGTTATTTCTTCTGAGTGACTCTACAAAAAAGGTAAGGGAAGGGAATTATGGAATCATAGAATCATTTAGGTTGGAAAGGACCTCTAAGGTCATTGAGTCCAACCATCCCCACAACCAAAATGTACTTTCTACTGGGACACTAATTCTGTCAGATGAAAGGAGACAGTTCATGAACTACCACAGGGGAGGAAATACTCCCAGACACCAGAGGAAATTCACTCTTGGATAGATTAAAAACATTTTCTAATCTCTTGCAGAGCCATCTATGAATGTTGTCACTTTATTCCGATCCAACAGGCACCCTGTAGGGTGATTACCTCCTGCTCAGTCCTTTGATGGGAAGGGAAATCTGCTGCTGCAGAACACCAAGCCCAACTTGGTACCTATTTCATATACTCATTGGTGAAACATGAACTTCCTTGGACAGGACTGCATTACAAAATCTTGTACCTTCTGGCAGCAAAAAGACTGGAGCACTCTGCAAGCATGG
This sequence comes from Neodrepanis coruscans, assembly GCA_013400695.1. Taxonomy (NCBI): domain Eukaryota; kingdom Metazoa; phylum Chordata; class Aves; order Passeriformes; family Philepittidae; genus Neodrepanis; species Neodrepanis coruscans. The sequence goes on along the minus strand of VYZS01000274.1, from coordinate 22,241 downwards.
GATGTACTCCTGTATGTAGAAAGTACATGGCATTATAACTATGGTTGCAGACTTGTTTTAGTTTCTGCGTATTTTTGTAATTTCAACAATTTTATTTAATAGAGAAATACACAGGCACACAAAAAAAAGATATTAAAAGCTTTTTTTTCTTGTAGCTATCTATCTTAATCTGGTCCTAGAAGCAATAAAAAGGCACACAAAAAACCCTGAATGGTCTAATTAGATGACACTTACTGAAAATACATTTCCATTTCCATCTGTTAAGATAGATTTTATTTTTTTATAAGTCACGATTTCTATGATACAGCTCTATCTATTCACGTTGTTGCAACAAATACCATCTGTATAGAGATAACAAGTTATCTTTATTTTTTGAAGCTTGGAGAAAGGAAGAAATTTCTTGCCAGGAATGCCTTTGGCATTGAGTTCACCATTCCAGAACATTTCTGTTCACTTAAAGTGAACATAAGGTAGGAGGATTGTGCCTGAAGTTCAGTCTTGTCTACAAGTATTTATGTGTTGGCTGAAGGAATTAAGTTCCAACTGAAGTTCAGCCCAAATCTTGCAAACCCAAAACTCAAAGTAATTTTTCATCTTACGTATGGGCTCCATGCTCCCCTAGGCACGGCAGTTTGGAAATGAGAGATGTCTGGCTGCAATTGCTCAAAGCTTAGGGCTCCACATGTTGGGTGGTGTAGTTCTTGCTCTTCTGCCCTGTGTCTGACAAAGGAGGGAGGCTGTGGGAGGATGCTGTATCTGGGACATGACATGTTTAGCTGTCTGCACACCTCCACAGCTTCTCTGGGATCCTGGGACTGAGCAGCCCAGACCAGCCAGCTCAGTGTAAGGACACTCACCATATAGCACAGCAAGGGAAAGCAGAAAAGTCATGTTGCTTCACAGGAAGCCTGAGATACCCCACAATCAGCTAGAAATCTAGGAAGTAGATGGGAAAGTCACTAAACCAGTCACAGACACAGAATTGTGAAGGAGCAGGACCTAGGCGTGTGCAACCTCAAGTGCCATCTTTTATAGCCAGCTGCTACCCATGCTCTGACGGAAACAAACCTATCAACCTCAGGGATAGCAACAGGGGCAGAGTGCCTGGCAATACTCATTAGCACCAGATGGGGAGCACAGGGGCATGGGACATCCAGAAAAGTAACACATTGTTTTGCTTGTCATTAGAAAGTAAAGCCAGTTCCAAAACAGCAAACACTCACATATACTGAACTCAGTTTTCCACATTTACAGAGCTGAGTACTGAAAAGGCCTTATTTAGGGGAGAAGACAGTGAACTATTTTGCTGGGATCTTTCAAACGCCGTGATTTAAATGCATTCATCACGTTAACCCAGCTCTGCTTCTCCGGGTCATGTGATGCAAACAGTCCCTCCACACACAGACCTAGATGAACCTTGTCATTACAATTTGTCACACATCTCATTTTATGTTTGGTGTTCTACTATAATGTTATGTCCTCTACTTATTGCTGTAGGCTGTGAGTCTGGAGTAAAGCATGTATGGGGGCGGGGTTGGCAAGCAGGAATGCGAGAAGGACAGAAAAGAAGGAAATTGCAGACATTAGTTACTACCACATTTCCTCTGGAGGCTTGACATTTCAAGTAGAAATAATCCAGTGCCATGACAGCGATGATAGTATAGTAGAGACGTACTAAGCTAACTTTAAAGATACTATCAGCACCCTCAAAACCATGGAAACTTAGGCTGGTTACAAAATCTGTAAAAGACATTTAAGATCATTGAGTCAAAGCATAAACCTAGCACTACCTTGCCTTGCTTACGGCAAACTACCCGTAGCTTCATGTCAGCAAAACACGCAAGAAAAAAGTCATGCTAGATAACTCTACCTAATGGTCTCTCCTGATTTTGTTACCCAAACAAAAACCAAAACAAATCCCTCCCTCTATTCTCCTCCCTTTCCCTCCTACTTTAAAAGAGAAGCAGGAGTCTGCACAGGCTATAAAAATTCCCAGTCTTTTCGTAGCCCTAGTCCCCAAGGGCCAGTGGTGCAGCCAGCTCCCCACTAACCTCCTGCCAAAAATACACCCTCACCCCTTGCAAGTGAGTCATTTTTATGGGGCTCCCTAGGGTGCTCCAGGCTGTGTTCACACAGAAATCTCCCCCTGCTGCCTCGGGCTTTCCACCTGTGAGGAGGTGGCCTGCAGGAGACCCCGGCAGTTTTCGATTACCTCTCTGCCTGCCAGATGCAGGGTGGGGTCTCCCGCTCTTCAACATCGTATGATGCCAAAGCATTTTTTTTTCCCTTTAACTAAAAAGTAAAAATCCTCTGTGCTTACATTCCAGGAGCTTTTAATTCCCCTTCCCACGCTTCACTTGTTGTATCAAGTTTTCTCACTTACTGGGGCTGATTAGAAAATCTTTTGTGCTACTTGTTTAGATTTTTTTAATGGGAAAACACTGTTCTTTAAAAATCGATATGCCGTTTGTGAAATCATTGCAGTTATGTTTGAATCTCCTTCTGAAAGTGGATCAGGAATAAATGTCTGACACAACTGAAATCTCCGTCCCATTTCAGCAATTTTTATAATGAATCTCTTGAGTATTCCCTTCAAAATAAGCTTGAGTTTATGACTTCAGTTTAATATGTTATACGCTTCCACCAAAAAAATCCCAAATCAAAATGAAACACTTCTGTCAATCCAACAATATTCATATACAATTTTTTTTAGATGAGTTTCAAAACTTGGTGGTTTTGTGAATTGACAAAAAATTCTATTACAGAGATAAAAAATTTGAATCATGTCCATGTGCCATGTGAGGAGAGTGCTTGGGCAGTGCCCATCTTTTAAAGCTCCACTTGAGGAAAACCACCTGTGATTGTCTGCCTGTGGCTGCAACCATCTGACCAACACAGGAATGACACAAATGACACAACATGTGGTATTTGCTTTGCATCCCTTCTCCATCAATGCTGATCTCCAGGATTTAGTGCTTTGAAACTTTCAGCATTACATCCCTAAAGTTTCAGGCTCTGACCATATATCCACTAGCCTGAGATAGGTGTTCATGCCCTGAGTGAGGAGGCTGGAGCTGACAAGAATCAACAAACTAGAGAAGAGTGCTGGTCAAAAGCAGTGCTTTGAGGAAATAATCCATTAAAACATAAGAGGACAAGGGGATTTCTTAAGTTGCTCTCCACTCTGCAGTAGCCTTGGGTAGCTACTTTCCCTACTAGATGATGTTACCTTGCTTGGAGAATTCATGCCTTGAACTCTTCTGAGTAGAGGGGAAATTATATGCCATCTTTCATAAAGTAAAATGTGAGCAGCAACATTAGATTTTTGCAGCTTTATGGATAGTAGAAAGAAATTATTTTCTGTGAGGGTGGTGAGGCACTGGAACAGGTTGCCCAGAGAAGCTGTGGATGCCTCATCCCTGAAAGAGTTTAAGGCCAGACTGGATGGAGTCCTGAGCAATTTTGTATAGTGAAATGTGTCCCTGACCATGGCAGGAGGATTGGAACTAGATGATCTTTAAAGGACCTTTCCAACCCAACCATTCTATGTTTTTGATACTGACCTGTTCTCCTGCTGCTGGCATAAAATTCAGCAGAAAGTCTGCAAAGTGGTCTGTGTGTGATCACATCCTGAGAACAATCTGGAGTCATGGAGGTTGAGCTGCGCAGGTCCTGTGGTAATGATGGGGAAGTCACAAATGCCAGTAAATTTTTATCTAAATTCTCCTTTGGAGTTCATTAATATCCACTTTCTGACACACATTGACCTTCCCAAATCCTGCTTTCATAGAATCACAGACTCAATTGAGTTGGAAAAGACCTCTGAGATTGTCTAGTCCAACCTGTGAACAAACACCACCACCACTTTACCTTGCCCACAGAAAAAGGGTGGGAAGTTCATTCTAAAATTGGGGGTTTTTAAAGGATAAGACTATCTAGGATTAAAATCTAATTATTTAATGCAATATATTGGGAGTTTTTGAATGGCCACAGAATTTGATTGCATAAAAATTTTAGTACCACTGGAGAAATTATATCTCTAATTGAACTAAATCATCAATTTTGCTTCACAAAGCTGCATTTTATTGTCTATGAATAGCAGGAAAACCCTCAATGAGCTCTCCAAGCAGGAAGCGTCCTGAGAGAGAGAGATGTTGTGACTCATCTCCATGGCAACTGAGGCTGATGACGTGAGTGGACACTCTGGATTATTCTTGTTTAGCAACAAGTGTACAGTTCATAAATACATGTTTGGTGACTAGAGTGTTACAAAGACAATGATTAATCGTCTCAAGATCCTTATCCATAAAACTAGCCATTAAACTTGTGGGTGACAGATTATTGGAAACCAACATGGTTCATAACAGGAGCTTTTAAACAGAAGGAAGTTATAGTATTCCTAAATGATTTTTTTTCTGAAAAAAATAAGGGGTTACTTAAGCTGTTCTTTATTTTTTAGGATGCAGCCTTCATTGGCAAGTGTTAAAATCATTGCCTATGCAGTGACTTCATCCTGGGTTGTGATAGAGATGTGTTATGGGAAACGAGAACTGTGGACTGTCCACTACCATCTGTCAGCAGAAGGTAGAAACTGTTTGTTTTGAAGCATTGGAGTATTTTTCACAACTGCATGAACTGTAATCACATTGTTGGAGCCCTAGTGTACACTCAGGCAAGAACAGACTTTTCACAAGCAGCTCTAATCAAGATTCTTCACTGAGTAAGGAAAATACATATTGTGATAATGATGGGGTTTTTATAGATCCTTTCTAGGTAAAGATGAAGTAATGCCCCTGCTATGTAGCAATTAACAATTATTTTCTTCTTTTGTCCTTGTAAAACAGATTAGTTCCTGTTTTTAAAGGGCCCACACTCCTATCTTATGCATCCCACCTGTATTTCTGTAATACATATCCATTTTATCTGTAGCGCTTTCCCATGTGTCGAAGGCCACCAGGAGTATCACTCTTCTTCAGAGTGCTTTTGCCAAGCTATGTGCACATCTCCACCTGGGTGGCAGATCAGACTCCTTGAACCACATCTGCTCTGCAATTGAGTCATAGCAGACAGTAATGCTGTGATGGGGAAGATGTCCTTTCACTCAAGTAGTTGTCACTGTCTAATGCATGCCTATGACCAAAGTGGAAATCTGTGAGATCAGTCTGATATGTCTAAGATGAAATAGCTAAGCTGCTTCTGAGTCTACAAACAGGAAGCACAACTGGATGAACCACCACTATGATAGTTTCTTTGTTGCTGTGACCTGGAAGCCTTTATCTACTCATAAAAATATTTTTCAAAGTATTTTTTCCATATCCCCTCTTTGCAATTGGGTGGACTTTTTCCTTTCCCCTCCATGGGGAAAGCCCCCTACAGCAACTATTATAGTGGCTTCCAGGTAATACCAAATCGTTTGATCCATTTCTGAAGCATCTCATGTGAGGCAGCAACTCAGAATGGAAAAATCAGTTATTTTTGCTGAACTGTGGATCAGTTAGGAAATTCATCTTCACCAATATTAAAACAGACATGATAGAGAGAGAGCGAGGAACAGGCAGCCTATGACAGCATGGGACAGCCTTGCACATATAAAGCCCTACTGAAACATACACAATGCTAAATCCTCCACCACAGTTAGAAGAAACAAAAATCAGTTCCACACTGAAGAAAGCCCTTTACAAATGAAAGAGATTTGGCAGCTCCCGTGGAGTGAGCAAGTATGTGGCTGCATAGCGATTTGGACAGCTTATCTCCCTGTTAGCCTGGCAGTTGGAGATGCAAGACAAGCTTCATTAAGAAGGATCACTAGATAGGGATGTACTTATTTTTTAAAACCGAAAATAAGCAACATTCCTGTTGCTTTAAAGTATTAGTTTTCTTTTGAAATCTGGCAGAAGCCTGGTAATAATTACCATATTTTAATGGTTATCAACAAAGGAAAAATATAAATCACAGCAAGATTTTAAAAACTTGTTGGTGATTCTGAAAACGACTTGCATCAGTTTTCCAGGGACTTATTTTCAAAAATCAAAATGTTCAGTGCTTTTAGAAAATGAGATGCTTTAATAACCTGGACCAAAAACAAGAAGACATTTAAATGCAGACAATTGAAAATCTTGGCATTATTTGGGCTTGTCGTAGGGTGAAAACGAAAGTAAAAATGGTCTTTTTATTCCTACCACGCAGGAGCCCGTGTGCAGGGCCAGCGGCGGCTGGGCAGCCCCCCCGGAGGAGTGGGAGCTGCGCTGGGGTGGGCTGTGTGGCCGCCCCCACCGCCTCTGTTGGAGATGAAGGAGGTGGCGGCGGTGCTCAGTGCATGCATACCTCAGAGTGGCATCGGCCGTGGGTTGGCGGGGCGAGTGGGGCAGGCGCAGCGGTGCGCGCCGCCAGGAACCGCCGCTGGAGGCGCGGCCCCAGCCCTGGGCCGGGGTTGGCCATGGCCCCGCTCTGAGCCCTGGGCACAGCCCGCGCAGCCCAGTGGAGTCCAGCGCCAACTGCAGAGCGGTGGCCAGCCCGGAAGCACGTTGCGCTGGCGGCAACCGCCATTAACGAAAGTGCCCTCCCGGCACACGTGTCATTTCCGGACGGCCGCGGCATTTCCCATGAGCGACTGCACACACAGGGCGGGCCCGGGGGTGCTGNGGGTCCTCAGATCGGCCACGGGCTTTCTCTTATTATCCCGACGTCTCTGCGGGAGCTCAAGAAAGAGACCAGCACTACTCTGGAGTGTTCTCACCCCAAGACGGGCACTAGGAAAGCTTAATTTGTCTGGTTTTTTGCACTTTATTGTTGGTTTTTCTGTGTGTGTGAAATAAACTGTGATATTTGTGTGCTTTCTTTCTTTTGGGGGGTGTGTGTGGCTTCTCTCGGACATCTCTTGTCAGAATTGCTAATTTTGTGGTAAAACCACAATAGGGATGTTTGTGCCTGCTTGTCCAATTAAATTCCCATTATGTATACAACTACCAAATGGACTGTCAGAACCTGTGCTTGTGCTCCTATCACTGTTCTCTTGCCAATCCAGAGAGTGCAAGCATCATAAATCAGCTACTCCTCTCCACACACACACACACACACACGCACACAAGTTTATTAAATTTATGAGATATTTTTCCACCCAAAGTTAAAATTTTGTGATGATCTGGAAGACCTGTTGAGGTACCTTCCAATTCAAACTATTCTCTGATTGTCTTATCATAATCATATGGGAGTTTTGTCCTCTCCTTTCCTTTTTGTACCATTTATCGATTTGCAACAGGCACAGCTTTCTACTGGTGTAAGGTTGAGTTTACGAGGGTCCCACAGGCTCCAGCTGGCTCTCAAACTTTGTATGAACCTGAACAACTTTCTGCATGTTTAAGCAATTTTCAGTTCTTATGCAGATAAAAATTTTGACATCAGTTCGCATCATTGGTAGTAACCCTACCAATGCCATCTTCATCTATTGGTCTATATCTATAATTACTAGTTTTATGTCTGAGTGTCTCCTCTGAGAGCCAAGATCCGCTGACCTGACCCTTGGACAAGCAATGATCAGACAGGAATCTCTCCGCAAGAAATTACAAACTAAATATAAGATCAGAGACAATAAATAGATATAAATATCCATAAAGAAAGAGTGAGACAGCATTGACAGAGAGACAGGCATAATGTCCATGAACTTAGCAGTTTAGAAGTTCAAATAATGTGAAAGTATTGATGAATTTAACTTGCAGGAGTTTCAAGAGCTCTTTCTGAGACTAGAAGGAAGCTTGTGGAAAAAGCGCTGAAGGTTCTTTGTGATGTTTCACAAACAAAAGGTGGGTTGTTCAGAGCTGGAAATTAATCTTCCCATAGTGAGCAAGAGATGATAAACGAACATGTTGAAGACAAAGAAAGTCCATGGAAGCATGAATATCAGTATGGTGGATGAGTTAGAGAAGGTTAGTTTGGAAAGATTCAGAGAAACAGCAACACTAATTACTCATGCACACTTCAGCTCCCAGTTAATTTCTATGATTTCCCATTTATTTAATTACAATCCAACATCTGCTGTTCACAGTCAATCCCAGTGCTGTACTTAGTCTTCCCACACTCATCTTCTGTCCTCAGGTTCACTCACTGGTGCTTCCAGTATCCTTCATCTCTTTAACTTACATTTTCAGCCCTCAAGCATCTGATGTCAGGGACTGCTCTTCCTTTCTCTTGCTGCTGCTCAATTCAGTTTCCCCTATGCACTATATATGATTATCACGATCTTTTTCTGTATGCTTAACAGAAAAATCAAACTGGATAAACAAAACTACTGTTCTTCCACAGTGCTCAAGTACATTTACCCACTGGTGCAATGAACTCACCTCTTTTCAACTGTGTGATATAATATGGGCACATCTAATTTCAATTAATAGATAATAATTATTATTATCAGAAATTCTGAGCAAAATGTTAACATTTTCCAAGTTCATAAGAAAAATAAAATGTTTTTTCCATTTTTCATTATGAGGAACTCCATATTTTTGGCTGAAGTAGGAAGACGCTGAGATGATCACATTGTGGGTCAGAAAACTGCAGTCAAAGCGGCAAGGTGTATGGGTAGAGGTCATAACTTGTATTAAACAAGTAATTGTAGCTGCAAAATAGCAGACCAAGTCTCACTGCTTTCAGGTCTGAATGAACTTCCAAACTCAATAACAGGCTAGTAATAACTGCTCTAGGCTTGACTTGACTAAACCATTTGAGAAAAAAGGGTTGAGAAAAAGGCCAGAGATGGGAAAGGGATTTTCAGGCAAAGTGAACTAGAGTTTTAAACTGTATGCAACAATCATGACTAGACCAATGGTGTTATCTAATTACAAACAAACCCCCACCAAATTATGTCATTTAATTATGTCATTTTTACTTTCTCCTGTTCTCAAAACACTACATCAGAAGCAAATTAGAAAGAAAGACTTGTGGCAAGTAAAGGCCATCAAAACAAATTGTCACTATTTTAAGAAAGTGAGGGAAACTAATATCCCTGTGTCTGCTAGAAGTCTCCCACATCCCAGATTTGCCAGGTGTATTTAATTCCTGACAATGAACACAAATTTATCAAAGACAGCATAAGGTTAGAAGAGGAAAGATTGCTGAACATCAAAGTCTGATTAATTTATTTATTTATGCAAGATTTTTTCCATTTCTTTTTTTACAAGAATTTTACATAGGGTCCTTGAAATTCATATTATAGAAGTCTAGAAAGCATCTGTATCCTGCACCTAAGGAATCCAAATTCTTTCTGAGCATAGGTCTGGATTTATTGCTATATCTGTTTTGGATAACTAGTCCAGGTGGATAGTTGACCCCTGCCATTTTATGGCTCACTGGCTCTTTGACAGCTACTTCTGGGTGGCTGAAGGTTATGACACAAATGTTTCTTCAGTAACCATTTACCTGTTCCCTTGTGCATTTGCCTTCCTTAATATACCTTTGGCTTCACACAAAAAACCTGGAAAACCAGCCAACATGAGCTTTTAAAATCATAGGGGAAAGGGAAGTGACTGACTAACAAAAGATCCTGAACAACTTCTAATTCATCTCTTTTTATAAGGGTTACATACACGGAGTTTGTTTCAGGAACTTCTTTCAAAGAGAAAGTCCCAGTGTGCTCACGTTGCCTATCTCATCTTTTTTCCTGGATTTTTATGCAAATACAATGCTGAGTAGAAACAAGGAATGTTAGAACCTTTAATACTTATCAGGCTTTTGGGCACAAACTAAAAAGGAATTAGTCATGCTCAGTGGCTTTGCTCAGTTTAATCAGATTCAGATGAAATGTTTGTTGATAAATTTCTGCAGAAATATTAAGAAATGTATTTACTGACAATTTCGGAAGAATTTACCGCATTTCAAAAATAAGGAAGCCAACAAGGTTAATTTATTACTTCATTCTAGTAAAAGGTTTCCTATAAAAGACTGATCTAGGAGTTCTTAAAATACACTGGTTATAATTTATATATTATTTGTTTTGGATGTTCTTGCTTTTTACTACTATAGGATCTGTTTCGCCACATCAGAAAAAACAGAATCCTGACCTGAATAGGCATCTCTCTGAACTGCTGATAGGTGAGAATTGCTGGTTATAAAAGCTGTGTAGTAGTCCTAAACATGACATTTGATTTAGCATTTTTCACCAAGTAAATATAATAATGTAACGTTTGGATGGAAAGGCAACTGCTTTGAAAGGCTTTGTGCCCTGCTTTGGTAAAAAAAATGTATGTAACAGACACAAGACCCTAACCTACAGTTCTCTCCTTCAAGATGGTTGTCCAGATTCACTGTGGTGCACCAGGGATTTCAGCTGGACTTTGCACAGGTTTAACATCTATAGGAAGACGTATTTGCAGAAAAGGAGTTAGTTTTAAAACCATTGATAATTTTCCATTTCCATACTCTTTACTTCCTCCCTAACATCTGGTTTCTACTGTTGTGTTTGCAGGACTAATAATTTATATTGTTGACAAATTACATCGGAAAAGGAGTGTAAGACCTCTAATTTTTTTTTAACTTTCTCTGAGAAATTACAATTTTTTAACCAGAAGAAGGAAAATGATACATCTCATTTTCCACATTCAGATTAGTGTCCAGTGTTACTGCCAGTTTGGCCACTACTGGTTAGTCCATTGGGAGAGCTTTTTCTTTTAAAAAAAAATGTGTTCAGAACTGGTCTATATGTGGGAAAAATCAGACTTAGGTGAATTAGCTTTTTTTGCTGGGAAAATTTTCAGCTGAAGAAATCCTGAAAATTGCAGTGATAAAGTCATATCGTAAAAAAGTTATTAGCAATTTGGCTCTTCTCTCTTTGGCTCACTCTCTCAGATTGATCAAAAACATGCATTTTAGACCAGAGAAGCCCTTCCAGTGAAAATGCTGTCAATGTCGATATTGTTTTCCCATTATGTATCTTAGTTCTTAAACAAATAAATTTAAACTCATTTTTTTTTAAAAAATTATGTTTTAACTAGAACACTTTTTTTCCTCTAAGGAGTGAAAAGATACACTTTCACTGGCCAAGTCAATAAATCAGCAAAGACGTCGTGTTGATTATTGTTCTTGCAGCAACAGAATTACATGATATAAAACACATACAGTTGTGCCAGCATGCCCTCATTTTAGGAAACAAGTGAACATCTTATGATTAATTATAAAGAGGCCTAGAAATACTAACTTAATAATTAGCCTTTGTAAGGAATATATGTTATTAAAATATACTTGACAGTGCCCAGTTCTAATAATGAATGAATGAAGAACACTTCTGTGACATATGAGCTGATGGTAAAAGGGAATGATAAAAAGGATGTCAAAGCTAAAGGACTAAATTTAGTTGTTTGAGGAGGACTAAGCCACATACAGAGTCTTCCTAGGTATCCTGGCTGCAAAGGAGGACAGCTATCATCCTTCATACCTGTACTTTACCTGGCTCTGCTCCCATGCAGGCATAAGCCCTTGTACATGTCTAGGATGCCTTCCAAAGGCCATCCTAATTTTTCCAGGATCCAAATATGTTTTTGTTTTTGTTTTTGTTTTTGTTTTTGTTTTTTTAATTTAAAGTCAAGNTTTGTTTTTGTTTTTGTTTTTGTTTTTGTTTTTGTTTTTGTTTTTGCTTTTGCTTTTGCTTTTGCTTTTGTTTTGTACAAAGCTCACAGACATGCTTTGAGATTTAATTTCACTTGTAAATTTTGTGTGGCACTAGGACAGAGTTGTCAAACTTTGGTGTTTTTTTTTTATTTTGGTGTGTGTGATTTAATTTCAGTGGATAACAAAACAGCTCTGTCTATCATCATGATGTTGGTTTGGAAAAAATAAGAAATTGTCTGAAAAAAAACCCCATACTAATATGTGTTCTGGCACAGTCTTACATGATTACAATATCAAAGCTATTAAAACTATTTATCCTCTCATCAGTGAATACACAAAATCCTTAGTTACAGTAGATTGTGCACATCCAATGATTTTAACGGGAGCAATATTTTCTTCATGTTCAAGGTTGGCTCTGGTTCTCCTCAAGCTCCTTTTTTATGTCACAAATATTAGACAGACTAGGTTAGGACTAAACTTGTTGGCATTCAGAAATTACTAAATAATATCTCAAAATACTACTTGTGAAATGTTTCCAGTAAGCTAGAAATAAGAAGTGTAGAAAGTATAAAAGAATGTGATGGATTTGTGTGTTTTAAAAATAAGACAGTCAGGTTTTCTGTATTTTACTAAAAAATAAAAACACTATAACTCATGTTTGAGATTTGGAACTTTTTACTTAACAAGGAGCAGTAGTTAAGCTTCTTTCCATTGTGGTCTTTAAAAAAATTATTACTCATTTTCATTGCTTTGCCATTAATTAGTTTACATGCCACCAAAATGGAAGTTTTATGCTGTAAATCATATGTAAAGCCTGGCGCTCATTGGAAACTATTTTTGTCCCATTCATAGCACTTGAGTTCCAGCCTGATTGGTCTCAGCTCCAGTTCCTGAAATGGTACTTTGCTCATTAGTTTCCCACAATACAGGAAAACTGATTCTGCCTTTTTTTTCTCTATGATGATGCTATCTCAAGCGACCTCTGTGACTGGATCCTTGTTTTCCACTTTCTCTCTGTCCCTCAAAGCCCTCACCTTCTGAGTACACGTACTGCCTACTGCCTGTAGGTCCATACTGGGCTTCAAATTAAGGAAGTTATCTGGGTAAAAATAGTCATGGGTTTGTTTGGTTGGCTTTTTGTTTGTTTGCTTTTAGCTACTCAGCAGAGAAAACTCATATTTGCAAAAGGAGATCTTT
>VYZS01000272.1:0-24338 GCA_013400695.1 Neodrepanis coruscans | reverse complement strand
CTCGCCTGAGCTCACCCCGCGCCCCGCAGCAAATGGCGGCCGGAGCGGCGGAGACCTGGCGGGGACACCGGGCTGCGGGGATCGCCCGGGGGGGTCCGGGCGGGGGCACCGGGCTGCGGGGATCGCCCGGTGGGGACCAGGTGGGGACACCGGGCTGCGGGGATCGCTCGGTGGCGGCACCGGGCTGCGAGGATCGCTCGGCGGGGACCGCCTGCGGCGCTTGGTCGGGCGCAGGGACCGCGGCGGGAGCTCCGGCGAACGGCGGCGCTTCCCCCCCACACGGTGGAGCTGTCGCGGGCCGCGGTCACACGCGCGTGGCCGGAGGGAACAAGCGGCATCCCGGTGCTCTCTGGGCACCGGCCTCCCGAGTTCCTCGGGTGTTGCAGGAGCCCGTCCCAACGGTGGTCAGTGGTTCCTTCTGTGCGTGGGCATTAGCGGGTGTCACCGGAGCGGCAGCTAACGGGCGGGACCGTCTCGGTCCTTCTGTCGGTGTACGAGGGTTTTGGTACCATTCAATAGATGTATCAACATAAAACTGTCGTGCGTGCAGCAGAACAGTGCAGCGAACTGATCTCTGTAATATAAAACGTCCGTCGGTGGAAATAGCATTTCAATAATCCCAGGTTTCTCTTTCATTTACAGGGATTTTATTTTTCAGTTGATGATCTGAGTAGGAACGAATCAGAAAGCATAATTGCAAATGTGTATCTATATAAGCTTGATCCGTGTTTGTTTCTGGAATGAAATCAGGAACTTGGATGCAGAATCTCACGGATTTACTTTTCTGGGTTACTTTCCAGGTAGATGAGTTTCCCTGTTTGGTCCACCTTATGGCCAAAGCCTTATGCAAAGGTATTTGCAGGACAGGAGCCTCTTTAGCAGTAATGCTGCCAGAGGGTAACTCTGAGCTTACTTTTTCTGCTGGAGCAGTTCTTAAAAGCATTGGTAAAAACATTCATTAATGTTAGTGATTCATAATACTCCATTTCTAGCTTTCAATTAAGGAAAATGTGATATAAACAAAACTAATCATTACGCATTCGAAGGTTAATGAGGATAATGTTCCTGTGATGAAGTGCAGTGGAGATAATAGGGTACAGCAGGATTGGAACATCCAGGAGAAAATGCAGGAATATTTTCAACAAAAATGTGTAATTACCAGACCTAGAATATGGCAAAGAAACCAGGAGACTAAAAATAGCATCAAGCTGTATCTGTCAAATTTGCCAAAAGATCTTCAGTAAACAGTAGTCATTCTTCAGAAAAACAGAGATTCTCAACTGTCTACTTTCACACCTTATGTGTGTGGGAGTGTAACACCTAGTGCAATGTTGTGGTAGCAAATTACCCTTTGACAAGATGAAAACAGGCATCACAAATGTGGAGATAATACACATCTGCATTTTTCTGCCAAAAGTTATGGCCTAAGCAAGGTCATTTTTTTAACGTCTCTCTTTTGAAAGTATGGTGGAGGTTGCTGAAGGTGCAGGACAGCTTAGAGATGCTGTGGTGGTTTTTTGGAGCTATTCTAGAAATATTACTCTGTTCTTGTCATCAATGTGAATTTTCTCTGGAGTGTAATGATAGTTTTTGCTTCACTCGCAAGGGTTATGTGAGAGCCAACATAGCTTTTAAACAGTGCGAAATTAGGAGCAGCAGATATTTTGTGAATTGTTAAATGATGGAAATGGATTGGGCCAGAGATGCAGAAATTTCCAGTGTGCTTCCATTAACTAAAGCCTTGTTTCCTACAGAACTGCCACTGCCATTGTGCATGGGATATACTTCAGAGCCACAGAACAACCACCTGCTCAGAGTGTTCCTTTTTGATCCTCACTTGTATTTTCAAAAGAGGATCTGTTTGAGGAAGCTGATTTTGACACTAAATTTCACATCACACCAGAATACTAAAGTCAGTGCATGTTGACTCGAAAGCCTGTCACAATCTCCATAATCCTTGTAAAGCAAGGTTGAGTAACATCCATTCTTAAGCCTTTTCTTCTGAGTGGTGTAATTGACCCAGCAAACATCTCATTTCAGCCTGCAGGTTCCCTTGGATTTCGCGTGGTCACTTTCCTTGGACGAAGTCAGGGTCACTAGAGGGGAGGTTTGGCTCTTTCCTGTGTTATCTCCTTTGCAGTGTGACAGCACTGGCGCTTGTGAATTGCTGTGAGTTGTGCTTGTGTCTGTTGCAGCAGCCCCAGTAGTGGGAGGGAGGCTCACTGCTGAGAGCAAGCTGGCAGTAGTACTCCTCTTGGAGCAGCCAACATTGATCCTTGAAGTGACTGGATTCATATCTAAAGCCTCTGGTGACCTATTTATATATAGAAGTACTAACTAGCTTTCTAGTTTGAAGGGGCAGATAATGACAGATAAGCCATTTTCTCTGAAATGTATCTACCAGTTACCTCTTGGAATCTGCAAAATAAAAGTTTGCACAAGTAGTATCTGCCAGTAGGTATCTACCGGTAGCACAGCTGTATCCCACTGGGTGAAGAAACTAACAATTGCCAGTTAATCTTGTTCTTATGTATCTGTTTGCCGAGTGTTGTGAACTATTCTGATTCATTTTTCTTTCTGCATCTTGATGCTATAAACCATGTCAGCTGCATATAACTTGAGTCTTCATAAGCACATTGGGATTGTTTTTTGTATCGTGAGTCACTGGAAAAATAACACTAATACTATACAATTTGATTCACTACTCCTGAGAAAAAAAATGTTGAGTCAGTAGGAAGGCCTCTTCACTCACTCAAGTACTTTTGCTTCTCCTCACTGGTACTGTAAACTATTTTGTGTTATGTTTCTAAGTTATGTTATGTTGAGTTATACAGTTATGTTTCTAAGGAAGGAAAAACTAATCCAACTGTCAGTACTCTGGAACAGTGGGACAATTATCCTAGGGAAAATTATTGAACTCCTGTCAGACAAATAAAAGTATCAGCTAAATCCTGATTGTATATAACTATAAATATCATCATCTTCGGGTCACATTTTTCAATGAGGGGAACTGAGAAAGTACTTTGTAGAGCACACTTCCACTACAGTAATTTCACTGAGAATTAAAGGAGTATCTTTACTCCTGGTTAAAAGGAAGTAAAGTGTTCTGATCTATGGATTACAACACACCAGCCCTCCCCTTTCCATTTAAGCAGAGTTTGTATGAAATGGAGAATCCAGAGTCTCCATGTCAATGACAGCCATGTATAGAAATCTAAAAGTATGGCTTTCATTGACTACAAAAGTTTTCTTCCACACATCAAAAAACAAGCAAAACAAAAGCTTTGTCTTTTTTTCTTGCTTTTGATAGTTACAGGCTTACCAAAGGAATAAAAACCGTATGAACTTCTCTAACTTACGTCAGAACAGATGATCTGCCTTAAAAGGCTGTCAAACAGTACATGGTTTCATCACATCACTATTTTTTGTATTGATGTCTTCATGAGCAGAAGTACTTCACACTGGCTGTGTCATCATAATGTCCTTTTTGGGGTTTTCTTCTAAGTCAGTTTCTGTTGCTCCAACTTATGTTAGTTTCCATTTGAAAGTTTAAATAGTATTTTTGAATCTGTAACATACATTTTACTTTCATTTATTTAGACTAGCTTTCAGTTTAACATTACCTCATTCTTCTAGTAAAAAATACCCAAGTAACATCAGGGAAACCTTTGTACAGTCATATCACCATAGACCTGTTTGTTACTTTAATGGCTACTATTTGCAATATAATCACTGTATAAAACTCAGCTATAAACAAAACAAACATAAAAAACCTCCACCAGACACAGAAAACTCTTTTTTTCTTGTTCCACTAACCTTTTAGCAGTTAGGGTCTTTGTTGTACCCGACTGAAGTCAAAGCGGCCAATGTGGCCAATGGACCCTGGAGGCCAAAGGCAGGCAAGGCAGTTTTGTTACTAGTCATGAGAGACTTTGGGAATATTCCATTCTTAAGGAATTACCAGTTTCTTCACAGACTCATTTTCGTGCAATGGTAAATTACAGAATTGGTTCCCCATTTTACAGTTCCAATGAAATCAAGGGAGACTGCTATTTTCTTTCTTCGGATCTGTACATTTAAATTACTGTAATTTTAACAATTTCTTTTGATTAACCTATTCCTATTGCTCCTGGAAAAAATACTCAATTCCTGACAGTTGAGAAGTTCCCTCCCAACAGGCTTAAAAAAGGAAATCTGGTCTGAGTCTAAAACATCATTAAATTCTCCACACTAATCCTCAGTGCTTTTCATAAACATCTAATAGAGCTGCTAACATATATGGAACTGACCATGGGAGTCCTTTACATCCTTTGACATTTCTGTTGGATCCTGTCACAGCTTCTGCTACAGCTACAGAATTCACTGGGAAGCTGATAAACTAAAAAGTCCTTAGCTTTCCTCAGTTTTCATAACTGAGGACTTTTCCTGATGGTCTTCTGATTTGTTCAAGTCAAAGGGGAAATAAAGGTAGAATAATCCCATTAGAGCACCCCTGCCAGGAAAAAAAGGATGCAAACAAGCAGTGGACACCACTTGCTCAGTGAAATTCAGAGTGAGGTTACATACATGGTGGTAAGTGTACACAGCAAAACATCTTTTTCATATAATTGAACAAAAGTGAAGTGATTCACTCACACAAAGCAAATTAACAAATCAGGGAAGTCAGATACTCTGTGATTCCATTGACTCCAAACAACTGCTTTTTCACTAGCCTCTTGTATTTCATTTTTCTTGGTATTGCTTTTTAATTACCAGTTCAATTCTTTGTATTGAAGTATTCAACATCTTACACAAAAATGTAATTACGTTGACTAATAAGGATGAATTATAACCCAAACATCCCCTGGAGCAGTTGTAATTTCTTTTACATAATGCTCTCTACAACTTTCTCTTAGGTTTGCCTCCTCTTAAGACCTTTCCATTCTTGTAAGCATTGCTGCCTAATTAAAAAGTTAAACCAAAAATAAGCATCTTTGGAACATTTTAAATACATTTTAAAATAGTATCTAGTTCTTCTCAGTAACCCTTCAGCTAAAGGTCTTCTAAGATAATTTGAGAGCTAGAAAAGCTTTTATGCTAATCTTTATTCAATAATATAACACTAAAATATATTTTCTTAATTCATCAGTATCATATTTGGGAAACTTGAGTAACAAATTGCACAAGCGTTTATCATTTGAGTCAGACAGAAAATATTAAAGCAGGTATTCATTGTTTATGTAATTCTGCAAATGAGAGTAGTTTAAGAAGGAATTACTGTATTTATACTAATGTTTACCAATTTTAAAATAATTCATTAAAGTTGAAATGTTAAAACAGTAGATGGCAGTCTTCATCTATAAAAATACTTAAAAGGTAAAAAAGGAAAATACCTTATTGAGATTTGTTGAACTAATAGCAGCTCTTAATTTTAGTAACTGAAAGCCACTGTAGAAATAGCTTTTCAAAAAAAAAAATAATATGTGTACAATGTTATACTCTGGCAACAATACACGATAGTATAACACATTCCACATAATTGTGTGAATTATAATCTTCCTGTGAGAATACAGCACTAGATACACGATGTTAACACTAGAATTAGTCTAGTTATTTTAACAATGCAAAACAGTAATTAGGTAAGAAATTAATGCTATCCTAGAGACAGAGATATATTTTGCTCCTAATAGTCAAATTAATTATGTAATTATCAATTAAAAATGCTAAACAGTTTGATTCCAGCACTGAAATAGTTTTCTTCTTTAATAGCATATCATCTTGATATCACAGAATCAGAATCACATTATATCCTGAGTTTGAAGGGACCCATAAGGATCATCAAGTCCAACCATTAGCCCTGCACAGGACCATCTGCAAGAATCACACCATGTGCCTGAGAGTACTGTCCAAACTCCTTGAATTCTATCAGGCTTGGTGCTGTTCTAGCACCCAACCACCCTCTGGGTGAAGAATCTTTTTTTAGTATCTCACCTAAACCTCTGGCACAACTTGAGACCATTCCCTTGAGTCCCATCACTGGTCACCACAGAGAAGAGATCAGTGATTGCCCCACCTCTTCCTCTCAGGAGGAAGTTGTAACTGCAATGAGGTCTCTCCTCAGACTCCTCTTCTCCAGGCTGAATAGACCAAGTGTCCTCAGCGGCTCTTCTTACGGCTTCCCCACAGGTGGCATATGAAGAAACAGTATCTGTCACAAAGTTGGAGCCTTCTGTGTTGAAGACCCTGTTTTTCCTATTGTTCTTGGGCAATATGATGGAAAAAAGATACTCACAACCAGCTGTCCATTCTTTGTGACTTTAAATGCACAGAAAACACTATCCAGGAGAGAAGAGAGAAAACGGGATTCAAAACTTCTTTCTTTGACTATTTATCACAATTGTTCAAAGACCCAAGACTGGCTGAAACTATCTGCAGCATGGCAGAGTGAGGGGTATTGTTTAATCAGGGTAGACAGAGAATGAACCCTACTTGTGTAACTTGGATAAAAGTTTAGACTGTAACGCTTCAGACATGCAACACCTCCAAACATACAGTGGCCCAGTGTATCAACTCAACTGAGGATGTGTAACACTGGTTTCTACTGTGACCTCTTCTACACGTCTTCTTTTAGATATCCGGATTTCAGACTAAATAACTTAGTTCTAACAGAACATCAAAGTATGATATGTTGTAAACTGCTTCTCTGTGCCCCTGACAACCAGGAAGCAGTAGGACAGTAATGGTGCTACCTGCTGGCAAAGCAAAAGAAGGTGGAAAAAGGCAATTGTGTCAGTCAACAAACATTACTATTGAAAAGGTTCTGAGTTTATTTTTCAGGAGCATGTACATGTACAGTTGTGACATGTGCACTGTTAATCTGGATAGAACTATCTTACAACGCTTGTAAATTTCAATAGTTTTCCTATCAGCCTCATCAAAGCCTTGTTCAGCTTTCTTTAATTCTTCAAGACTCATTATTTCATATGGTTTCACTAGAAATAGCAAAAAAACAAAAAGGTCATCTTTTGTTCTCCAGGGTTTCCAAACATTTTAAATGTATGGAAAGTATTACACAGATATGGAACTAATGAAAAAAAAATTATGTTCTTATTTCAGAAATTAGTCAACTGCCTTAACTCTAGGAAAGTGGGGGTAGGGGGGAAGAATTTATTTAACTACGACTATACAAGAGAAGACAGAAATACACAAGTAGGTCGATACCAATTGTTCAGAATGTCATTTGTGCTTATACCGACTGGTTCCTTTATGAAACTATGACAACTAGTTATCTGTACATTTTAGATGCCATACTGTTTGTCACTATGTTGTATGTTGAATTCAGAATCCTTTTTAAAAGAACCAAGTGAAAATAATTAAAATGAAAACATAATTATTGTACAATGTTTAAGTCATAAAAAGTATTACTGAAAATATTCCAACTTTTAGAAATTTGTTATAATAATGGCATGTGATGCCTTAAAGCGTATGCTTCAGATTTGAGAATTCACTATAGCTAGGTGGTTGGGTAACTTAGAATATTAAGGTAGAAAACGGCCTGTCCTTCACATGTTTGCATTCTTCTGTATAGATAAAGAGGTAGCTAGACCAAAACATAAAAGCTGGGCTTCTAGGCCTGGTAGGGGCTGAGCGGGGGTGGGGATAGGTAATAAGGGACCATCTTGTTGGGTGTTTGAGGGGCATAATAGTAAGATAGAATTTAGTTGGCTAAGGTGTAATGGGTGGGCACTAGAGGTTATAAAATTGGAGAGATTGTTATGAATTTCCTCTTTGGATCGTCGGACATCACCAGTAAAGCTGCTCTCTCCCTGCACTGCGTGTTTGTCTCACTTCTCTCGCCCTGACAGCAGCACATGTATATTTAATTTTACTTGCCTTGTGCTTCTTTCCATAAGTGTAAAACCATTTCTTCAATTTCATCTTTCAGTTTTTCTTTTGAAGGAAGAATTCCAAAATCTCTCAATATGTCATTCCATTCAGTATCTTCATTTAGGTCCCCTTTTAATAGCATGAAGCAAAATCAAATCAACAAATGATTCTTGTATGCCTTTTTTAAAATCAAAACCAGTAATTTTCACTTCAGCATGTACTGAGGATAGAACAAAAGGAAACCATTACTTTGAGGCTGCAATACCTTCATGGACCATTTTCTATCATGAATTTTCATTTGTCATTTTTGAGTTATGAACCGATAAAAGCAAGAAAATAAGACAGAAAACTCAAAATATAAGCATAGATATAATAATCAGTCTCCAAAATATCAGCTGAAAATGTATAAAACGTATAAATCTACTTCAGAAACTCAAAACTATTCACTGCTTAAACACACTGAAACAAATAGAGTTTTATACAAGCCTGGTTTTTGTATCAGTATTATGTTACTATTAAGAATGAAGTATTGACACTGAATAAATGTGTAAAAGCATGCCTAGAATCAGAAGACCATTTTATTTTAAATCAATGATTAATATTAATGTGTCAACATAACACACCATATTTATAACACTGAACTTATGTAGAGGATAAATCTCCATTTGTGGTAATTTTAATTCAATAGTTAAAGGAACTGTATGCTATTCATAAGACCACATTTCTACTGAAATTATCACATTGAAAGAATCTATTGGTTTTAACTGGAGTGCTGTTGGAATGGTAGAATAACGGTACTTGGAAGGCCTCAAATATGGATTGGAAGTAGTAAAGCAGATTTTAAAACAGGCTGCTAATAATATATGCTATTTTTGGTCCTAAAATAATGACTTGTTTGAAAAGCCGCCATAATGACATAACTGTATAAACATGAATAACAAAAATATTTAGTGATATTCATCATTCCATAATAATGCAGCATAAAATGAACTACATTACAAAAATTTTACCTGAGGAAACATTCAGGATTTCCTTTGGATTATTACTGATTTCTTTAATTTTCTACCTCTAAGAAGGTGGTTATTTTATCTCCAAGTCTTTCAAATACACTCATAAACTGACCTTAACTTTATCCACATATAAAAACATAGATAAAGAATTAAGAATAACTAATGTTTTCTCCTTGATTGAAAAGTAATTAATATAATCTGTAGGAAAAAATAAAAAGAGAAGCTCCATAAATAGTCTAATGTATTAGAGGGTCACTGCTGGGTTTGTAACAGGAAAAACCCAAATGTAGATTTTGCTATAGTGGAATTCCTCAGCATTTACTTCCATAAAAATCTCTTACACTCAGTCTCACTGCAAGTCCTTCACAAGAGCAGAATTCTGATTTAGGTACAGGCACAGTATCAAAAACATTCACATAACTGAGAACACTCCCCCTCCAAGCTAACCTCTGAAGAAACACAAGTGATAGACATGGACTTTGGCCTCCACATAAGTGCTGAGTGTGTAATTACCTGAAGTAATTCAGGATCAGATTTGCCAGCTTCACAGAATGCAAATCCTTCTCCATAGCAAGATTACGAAGAAATCACAAGGTATTAAAAATGTAATAAAAATCACTGTCATAACTGGACAAATAAGTTCAAAACGACCCAGCAAAAAGGGCTATTGAAATTGAACTGGAATGTAGGTAACCTAGAAAATAAGCTCTGACCAGTTTTTGCCAGGGAATATTTTGAATATTTTGACATCTTGTGTTTTTCTGTAAATCTAGGTCCTACATAGAATCTTTCCATAGTATTTTACTTAAATGCTCTGTTTTATACTATTTCTATTTAATGCTTGCAACATTCAAAAGGTTTGTATAAGCAGTTCTATGCTGGACATTTTCTAGATGCTGTTACATTTATAAAGTATAAAAAAAAAAAAAACCCAACCTGAAAACCCTTCTCATAACACTTCTGACTGCTGTCAATGATGACAGCTGGGGAACCACACCCTCAACAACATCAATCCTTAGTGGAAATAACATTTCTGATAAATTTAATTTGCAGGGGTTTTTTTCTGGCTGATGACATGAAACAAATTCTCAATTACGGTTTTTAAAATATTTTACACCTACAATTGTTCAGCTAATCAATTATAGCATTTTATTATTCTTATAGGACAGCAATGATTAGAAATGTTTAAAAATGGAGTTTCCTGATGTCTTGGCACAAGAAAACCCACAGAAGCTGCTCCCACCTGTCATTTCTCAGGACCCTGCAGGTACTGGGAAGGTTATGCAGGACCAGGGCAGCAGCCTCGGCCCTGAGGGACCCTCTGGAGCAGAGCTTGGGGCAAGCTTGGCTGTACTGAGAGAACCTTCCCTTTCCAGCTGCTGGCTTTACTCCAGACCTCTCCCTGGGTGCCACAGAAGCACGATGTGGCTCTGGTAGGATTCAGCACTGCCCTCAACCACCCACACGAAATCTCCCCAGTTTCCTTGACATCCCTGATCCAGCTCCCTCACTGCCCTCAGCCTTGGCTGCTGCCTCCCCTGGTCAGCTTGGGGTTGGGACAGAAACAGAATTAACTAGGTTGGAAAAGACCTTTGAGATCATCAAGTCCAACCTATGACCTAACACCACCTCATCAACTAAACCATGGTCCTAAATGTGACATCCAGTCTTTTTTTAAATACTTCCAGGGACAGTGACTCCACCACCTCCCTGGGCAGCCCATCAACCTCCTACACCCACCTGTGTGGCTCCCTTGCCCCTCTCACTGCCTCCCCTCATGGAGGCTGCTGGCCTAACCCCATAGTGGCAGGACAGGGGCAGGAGGGCAGCACCATCAATTTGGCCCATCCTTTGTGGGTTACTGCTAAAAAAACTGACCCCATTTAAAACAATTCCAGAAACAAAAAAATATCAACAAAAAAACAAACCACCACGTGGACGAAAACAAGAAAAATTAACAAAATCCAAAGGAACAAAATGTCAAAGTGTGGCTCTTTCAGTCTGGGCCACTCCAGGAGATGGGTTTGGTGTGACCAAAGATGGCCACCCCACTCCACGTTCTGCCATCAGCTTTGGGCTCTTGGAGTGGGAGCTGTCAGCCGTGTGGTGTTAGGCATGCATGAAAAAAACTTAGAACGAATAACCTCACCGAATACAATACAACATAAAAGGCATTTTGTAGCAGGCCCTGCATTAGTTCTGAGCAGGGGTCATACCTACCTAGATCCTCAGTTCACAAATAATGCTGCCGGTTCAATTGGACAGCAAATCGCAGCACAAAAGTGAGTGGACAAAAAGAGGAAAAGGTCTGCTCAGTTTGGCTTCCTCTTCTGAGGTCATCATTTTCACAGCTGCCTTCTGAAGTTTTGATGCTTACACAAAATTGCAGAAGCAGGAGTAATAATGCTGAGGTCAATTCACACCATGATTAGCCAAAACAACGTTAAAAACTTTAGTACACTTATACACTGAATCATAGAATCATAAAATGTTTTGGGTTGGAATGGATCGTGAAGATCATCAAGTTCTGAATGTTTAGTTACTTTCAACAGAATTACAGCCTCATATTTTAAAATAATTCTGCTGTGAAAATAAACTCAGAGAGAGAAGCTAGGAAGATTAAGAAGGTAACTTGTGCTTCAGAGTAGAGTATCTTAAAATCTACATCAAAAGCAGTTGAGTTTTCAAGTTAATCCTAATCTCAATTGCAATTAAATCTTCTTCTGAATGAGGACCACAGTGCCTCTGTGTTCTTCATAGCTAAAAAAATGATGCCATTATATTTCAGTTGAATTAAAGTCAAGATACTTCTTCAAAACACATAAATCGTTCAAGTTTCTTTTATTAAGGGAATAGAGAGTCTCATCTTTTTTTCCTGCTAGTGAAATACTATTAACCTTAAAGCTTATTGGGTATTGCCAAACTCCTTTATTATCAATATAGCTCCATAAATCACTTGCAAAGTACTCTGCTTTGACCCTGCAGACTGTCACAAGTCCACAGGCTACAGCGAAGGAAGTACAGGGGTGTAGAACATTATCCTGAATATCGAACTACGCTTTGTTTGGCCTGCCTAGATAAGCTGTGATTTTAAAGACTGTGATTTTAAAGTCAAATATATTATAGAAAAAAACGCAATAGTCTATATTGCAAATATTCTCATTAAAACAATTCTCTAGCTGAGTGCTGTTACTTAGAAAGGAAAAATAACAACAGTGTTGTTAGAGGTAATGTCTGTTGCATGCACACACTGACTTTTTACAGTTGAATTACATGTACTTGTGAACATCATAACACTAGAAAGCAAGTAATTTTAATATGCTTTTAATATAATCAAGAAAGTAAAGAAACTTTTTAATCCTTAACAGTTCAAGAACATTTACATTCAAGTGATTTTTAATTGTACATTAGTAACGAATAATTTTTGTAAGGAAAACAATATGTCCATGTACTCAGCATTCCTGCAGTATTAGTTCTAGGTGAGGAATCTAAAATCCTGAAAAATAAGAAAAAACATTAGCTGTTGATTTAACACTAAGTACTTTTAAAATATGATAGAGGTATAAAATATATTAGGAAACAGAGGATTATAGTATTGGTATACTTTTTTATATCTCTCCAAATGGTTGAATGCTTTGAAATTAAATCCCTAAGTCTGTACTTAGTTTCAGTGTACATTTGATATCTTTGTAAGATTATGGAGTTACTTCCAGGATATCAGTTTACTTCTCAATATGTATTTGACAGGTAGTTGGATCAATTCTTTCTTATATACACTTATCATCATTAACTTTCCAAACTGTTTACAAATCCAGGACATTTTCTGTTTCTTGCTGCCTGAAGCACCTGTGTTTTCTCTCTTCTAGGAACTGAGTGCCTACAGCTTCTGTTCACTTCATCTGAAGATAAGTGTATTTAACACATCTGGAAGAAGTTTGTTAAAGGCTTTCTGAGGCTACTTCTCAACATAAATATTGTGGTCTATATGTATAAAAATAAATTAAGTTTCATGTAAATCATGACTAAAAGTGTTCAATAGGTACCTCCTTGGCGAAAATCCACTGATCTCCTTCCATTACGTGGCTGAAAGACAAATATTCTGTAAGTGCTCTATAAAACTGACAAGATTTAGTAACAAAGTCCCAGACAATCTGGTGTATATAGAAACTGGTAAACATCTCAGTTCTGTCAATGTGATTATCATCAAAAGTATGCCTAAGTTATTGTTTAATCTATACCTTTGGAGGAGAATTTTACTATGCCTGTATTTTAATCCAAGTAAACATCTGGAGCAGACCTTGAGTAGTCCTATGCAGTGTAATGCTCTTACTGAAAAAAAGTTCATTCAGTCACAGTAATTCTTTCTGTAATTCACAGGTTTCTCTACTTTTTTCTTTTTTTTTGGTAACTTATCACAATACAAAAAGAAAAAAAGTAAACAAACCATACCCTATAGAAAAAGTATCCTCTGCTTTGAATCCCTGCAGGTCCTTGAAGTTCTTCCTGAAAAAAAAGTATTTTAAATTATATCTACTGCCATAAATTAATACATGTCGACAGGTTGTTTGCATACATTCAAAAGGATTTCTTCACTCTTGCTATAGTCTTGCTCCTTAAAGAACGCTTTACATGCATTTTTCCATGTCAGTAACAAGGAGTTTATGCTGTCACACAGTAATAGCAGAAAATGAATAAGTACCAAATTCCATGTGAAGTTTTAGCTCAGCTCAGATTTATTTAGAATGGTACTAGAAATGGTAAGAAGCCTCTGCCTTCGACTTTCCGGGTTTTGTTACCTAGACACAATCAGAGTGTCTTTATGGTAGAGGACTCTCTCCAGAGTTGCTTTTTGCATCTTGCAGACAACAATGCAAACATGAAATATCAGAAATACTTGGGCTCATCTCAGAAATGAGACCCCAGACTGTTCCCAGGGGTGCACCATAACCATCCCTCTCACATTAACTCCCAAAGACCAGTGTTTATGATATTGTATCCTGTCTATGCCGCACACATCGAGAAACAACTGTCTTAGTGGTCCATACAACAAGGGGGGTAATGAATGGTGAAGAAAACAGAAATTCCACTTAAATGTGACAAGTACAAAGCATGAAGTGTCCAGGTTCTTTAATGAGATCTTCACGATTATAGAACACAAGCTTAATCACAGTATTTTGTTTGCTTCTGGTATCAGATTCAGGTGATGTGCCCATCCTGCATGTGGGGAGACAGGCCAATTAAGAAACAAAATTGTTCAAATCTTATGCTTACCAGAACATAAAATTTAGATGGTATTTATTTAGTAATGGTGGTATTTCTCAGTTAAAAACTGGGGACATATGATCTCTTGGGTAAATATCATAATCTGAGTTGAAACAGAAAGAAATCACTCCATGTTCTATTCTAATGCTGTAAAAAATATGTAACACAGGACGACACATAATTTCCAAACACAGAAGTAGATTAAATCCAGGGAAGCTTTCAAAGCATATAGGGTTTAAACTATACCTAATTTTTGAGTCTTGATTTTAATTCTGACTTCGATTCACCAGGTATAGCATTATACTCAGTTTCTTGCCCATATTTATTTATATTGTCCACCTCATTCTGGCATTAACTGGGTTTGAAATACCCATCTCGGATTTTTAATCAGTTCAGTACTCTATTTTTTTATATTTCAAAAGGGTAAAATTTTTTCTGTCAGTGGAGTCTTGTACATTGCCAATGGAGTGTCTCATGGTGTTCATATGTCATTATTTTTCTATTTTTTCTATTCAGTGTGTGAACAAAACTGAATACAGAAACAAAATAGGCAGGTATTGTAAGTTTAGGAAATTGATCTAGAACATAAAAGGAATGAAGGATACAGTTACTAATGAGGAATTGTGATTTATGTTAATATATCATTCTCTGCTTACAGCCAGACACCTCTTAAACAAGATTACATAGTGCTTTCATTTGATTTCATGTCATAAGTTTTATATGAGAAGATAACTGAACCTAAAAATCTGTCATCATTATAACACTGGCCTTTTAAACTTCCAGTGGTTTGGAGATGTTAAAAAACGTGCATGTATATATGTACACAGAGACATATGTATTCATGAAGACATATGATTACTTAAGAGTTTTATCTCAATGCCTGCCCTCTAGAAGGTATCTTGCTCAGTCTCTTAGATTGACTTGCCAATGAAATGTTCTTTAGTCTTCTTTCTTAGACCATATTTTATCTGGCAAGATGCAGCTCAAGAGAAATCTAATCCATGACAAAATCTGGTGTTGGTCCAAAAGTTGGAAGAAAGAATGAATTTAATAAAGTATGTTTCCTCCTTCACCTGTCCACCTTTTCAAGGCCTTATGTAGTCAGGGAGAGAGGTGGATGTGCTTACATACAGCAGGTTCTGGTCTTCTTCCCAATATGAGAAAAAAAGTTGGCAGCAAGGCAACCCTTCCTAAAGCACATTCTGTGACACCAGAGTCAGGTATTCCAACAAAAAGATAGTAGCAGAAAGGACTACAAGGACATTTTTAGAAAATGAACAACAAAGTGCGAGAACGCAAACATGCAGAGTTTAAGTTTACATACGTCCACATCGTATCTCTTCAGTCTTCTCTCATTAAGCTGAGGAACGAGTTGCAGTAAAGGATGCAGGACAGACGACTGAGAGGACATGAACACAGACACATGAACAACAATGAAATTTGGACCTTATGGTGCAAAAAAAAGGCCTCTTCCTGAAGTATTGGCTTATGGACAAAACATGCATCAAAAAAGGACTGAAGATGTTAATTGATAAACTTATTTTTTTATAATTTTGACTTGACAATAAACAGGTACAAACATTTACATTTACATTATGAATGTGACTCAGAGTGATGGAGGGAAAAGCTATGCATTCTGACTTTTCCTAATTGAAAGTTCAGAACCATTTACAGACTACTGCAATCATTCAAATTTTGTTCAGTCTCTAGGAGTAATACAGAGAATATTTCCATACAGCATTACAGAATTACCCAATATGCCAAGTTGGAACTATTCCTATAACACTTTTATGATTACCTACTATGGAAGTTAGAAGCTTCCACTTCTGTTGTACTGAAAAGTTCATTTTACTTTGAAATGGCAGCAAAAAAATATATTTGTTTTTTTGCTAGAGAACAGGAGGGATCCCTTCTCAAGTGACATTTGTAACCATGGCACTGGTCACTCTATCTAAGCTTCAATCATGAAATTCCTTGTGTTCACAAGACTTTAAGCTTGCAGAGAGCATGGTTAAGCAAAATGGCATTGCATGCAGACTAAGTGCCCACCCTGGCAAAGCACTATCATGTGGATGGGCTTGTGGTGAGAGGTCCACAGTGAGAAATAAAGTAGAAAAAGGTATGTTCCTTTAACCAATTTAAACCTTCAACTCATGTAATTTAAAAAATAATGCATTTTTGATACAATACTTCTTAGAAAAGTAACACAATGAAGAGAATTGTAATATATGGAGTAACCAGTTACCAAAGTGTTACTGTACTTTATAGGTAAAATGAACTTGCCTATTTGGAGCCAATTTTGTATTGTCTGCCTAAGGTAGGCAATATGGCATCATAATATGTAAAAAAAATTAGAAGTCTGATGTGAACTAAGGAGTTAAAGGACATCCCAGCTGGCCACTCAGGCTCTGTCTTGCAGGCAGTGGAGAGAGGTTATAAATAAAGCTAAAGAATAGTGGATCTCACCTAAGTTAATAGGTGTGAGAACCGGGCTAGAAAATAGTCAACTGAACAGCTAAACCAAAAGAAGTGAGAAAAAAGTAATCTCTGGGGGCAGCAGCAAAGGTATTCAGGATGGTGATGAAGTGGGATGCAGTAACCTTTTAAGGAGGAGCAGCAGCAGAACTAGCTAGTTTCACTGTGCCTTGAGTACCATTAAAGCCTCTAAAGCAGCTTTAGCATGAAAACATTGACCCCAATATCAGCAATATCACTTTATAGGAAATACACCAAATATTTCTGAAGAAACATAAAGAACAAAACAAAAATAGACATTAGCATGTAGGAATGATTGCTAAGAAACAAGAAAATGCGAGTATGTTTAACTTTCTCAAAATCCCATGGTGCATAGATGCACAGGACGAGTATGTTTGCACTTTAAAAGCAAGAATGGATCACATATGGTTGATCTGTTGTTTTATGAGAGTATTATTATAGCAACAATTCTTGGCTATGTTTTAAATCATACTTTTCATTCAAAATATAATCCAGAGTCTGAGTAAGACTTAAATACCATTTTGCCTGCTGCATATTTATGACATGCATAAATGAACTCACTCAGTTTAATTAATAATTGATACAAATGCATTGAGTTCTTAATAGTTATGGTCATGTTCTCAACTCCTGTAATTTCACATTGTTTCACTGCATATGCTACACTCCAATACCAGAAAAAAGCATTTCATATCATACTTAAAATTTGAAACTACAAGATTAAGATTCAATTTAGATTCCATGAATGTTTGCTCAGGTTTGTTAGGGGCTTCTTTTCACACCTGTACAGTATTGATTACAGTCTCCCATATTGTTAAAACACTTCCTGTATCTTACACATGCAACTCCCAGTCCTGAGCTAACTATACAGTTGGAGAGACGACTGCACAAAGGAACATTGCTTTGGTTTCATGTACAAGCACACATGTACTCACAAGGAGGTACTATGCCACTTACCATGATGTCTGAGTTGCCCGAGTCATGAGTCTTAGAATAATGAAATAAGAACTGTTTGAAAAAATTAAAAGTGGGGGTTTACTACAAAAAAGGGCAAGGGTGTTATGATTTTCTTGCCAATTTTAGTGTGATCATAAAACATATGTAGAGATCTTACCCTTTTGGTGTTGTCTTTTTCATCTAAACCCTGTGGGAATAATTGGTAGAGAGGCTTTTATTTGTTAAAATAAAACGACCATTGGACAATTTTCACTACATTATAAACTTTTCAGTACTGGATTGGAATATCCTTCTTCCTTGACAGACGTATTAGATGTCCTTGCTTATCAATGTAACAAATCTTTTCAAACTCTGTAGAGAGCACTGATCACTCTGCCCTATAAGAGGTAGATGTGGATGCTCATTTGTACATCCCTAGACTCTCCTAAGTAAATTTCTTTCTCCATTGAGAGTTCATAATCTTTCTAATCTACAGCAATAAAAACACATAAAACCTTGTATCCAATCTGAAGATTATTTTCCAAACATCGATATCTCAGTGTTATCTTTAATAAATGTTGGATTCTGACTCACAGCATTTCAGAGTAAAAACTGATAGCACTACTTCCAGTGCTGAGTGACATTTCAGATACTGGGTCCTCAGAATTTATTGCACAGTACAGTGTGAGAGATCAGGCTTCAGAAATGCTAAGTAGTCTTTTGTGTATGTTACCTGTTGTTTCTGGAGAAATCCCATGACAAAAAAACAAAGTTCTTCTAGTGTACTGGACACCTAATGCAAAGAAAACATGAACTCAGGTATCAACAATTCCAGTTCTACCACATCTAACAAATAGTATCACAAGAATAAAACAACCACGGTCTGACTCACCTGGGGCCGAGAATCTGTGGACAGGAAGGCAGAACATGCATCATCTATCTGTAAAAGTTAACAGTCATTTTTAAGAAGAAAGATTAATAAAAAGAAGTGAAATACATATATTTTCAGAAATTTACATATATTTTGTGCAGCTAAAGGCATAGTAAGCTTGTCTACTGTAAGATATACTTATAGGTCCATTAATTAAATATTTCGCATTCCAAGGTGGGGAAAAGGCCTTAACCACAATAAAAAACCCTGACTTATACTTGCTTGATCTGAACAAACAAAAATATCTGTGATCTTTATTCTCTTAACTGTAAACTTCTCAGACTAAGTCATATTTTAAATTCTGATTCTAAGTATCTGGAGTATGGACTATGAACTTAAATTTCTTCTGCAATATTTTTGGATTACATGTAACTGTGAAAAAATGGCAAAATTAAAGCAAATGATTCAATGATCAGTCCTCAAACACAACTCTTTCAATTGGATTCCAGCATCCCTACAGGTGTATGACACACTTTTAAGTGATTATGGTATGTACCAGCACATCTTATGCATGTCAATCAATTTGCGTGAGTCACTAAGCAGCCAACATCTGAGGTTTGCACTGATTTCTATGGCAAATGAGGGGCACTTCTATCCCTGGAAGTGTTCACCTCCAGGCTGGATGGGGCTTTGAGCAACTTGGTCTAGTGAAAGGTGTCCCAACCTATGGTAGAAGGGTTGGAACTAGATGATATTTAAGATCTCTTCCAACCCATACCATTGTGTGTTTCTATAATTTTATGTAAAGGAGGTTGTTCCCAAATCACAGTACTAGTAAGAGATACGTTCAATATATTTTGAGGGATTGAGTCCCAATTCCTATTTCATCTGGTTCAAAAGAAGTGTCCATTTAGCTCTAAAACTTATCTCCAAAAACAGCCAAATGTCAACACCCAGGAAGAGACTAACACAAGACCAGTGCTGAAGAAAAGCCTGTGCTCTTCAACCACCAGCAATTTGTAGTGTAAGCACTTTGAGTTGGAAGTAGGTCTTTGCAATAAAGCTCCATGAACATCTGTGCTGTGAATCTGACCAATGGCTGTCTGATTTACATTATACTTTTAGCATCCACAGTGTCCTATGCCAATAGTTTCCTAAACACTGTGTGAAATACTACTACTGTTTGTCTTCATCAGTCTTTTTAAAGCTATCTTCATTCAGTCCTGTCCTGATCTTCTTTTGGAAAAAGTACTAAATAAGTGATTCCTAGCCATCCTCTCCCTACTGTTCATAGCCTTGTATTAATTACGTCCTCCTTCTATTATCTCTTTTCTAACATGAAACAATCCCATAATACTGAATAATTTTTAATGGAGTTACTAATACAGAAGGGATAAGAAATGGAATAAAGGGTATTTGAAATCATAGAAGTAAGTCTACCGGTGCTGAAAGCTCAAAGTATTCTGTAAGGAAAAGAAAAAACCTCCATCACTACCAACGGAAGCTTCACAATTTAATAATGATGGGGAAAAGTAGCTTAAGTTTTTATTATATAACTTTGAAGTTGTATCAATAGTAAGCTACATCAGTACGTACTACGTTTTTCCTTTCAATATTTGGTAATGTTAGATGCCAGAAATCTTTGCCAATCATCTTGTTCACAGACTGCATAAGAAAGTAGTTGTTATATTTTTTTAATACAGCAGGCAGTGCAATTGTTCTTACAATTTTATTATAGGTAAAAAGCCCTAAAAGGCACTCTTTAGCAATGAAAACACTAAACAAAAATAACAATTAAAAAAATAATGCATATCTGAGTAGTTCAAATGAGATGATTCATTTCTCTAGAGACAATCTATGAGAAAGCATTAGCAGACATAGTGGGAAAACTGATAGATCACAGAATTCCCTTTTCAAATAGATTTTGTCGGTAACACCTCTTCCCCATCCTCTTTTCCCTTCATCTTGAATAGGTCTGTCTCTGGGTGTATTACTTCAGCTTCACTACTTTCAGAGTAAGAAAACATAGAGGGAGAAAGCAGTAAATGAGATAAAACTAATCTGAAGTAATTTTGGAAGCCTGTATTAAAGAAGTGCTGTCTCTTCTTGGCAAGAGATTGTTTATGTTTGTTTTTTTATTTGTTTGACTCAGAAAACTACCATAATTCAGCAGCAGAACAAGCCAGAGACTGCTTTGTGTTTGACACAGTGTAAGGCAAGGTATCTTTCAGCTAAAACCTTCATGGACAAAGCAAGGGTTGAGGAAAAGTCACTGTTTCTGTTCATTCCCTTTAATAAAAATCAATTGTTTCTATCTTTGATGCATCTTCTCCTTAATTTTCTTTCCTGTCTCAGAAATGCAGTCATAGGGTTGGAGATTGAAAGTTGTTTAGGCATAGTTGAATAACATAAAGAAAAAAAGGAAGTGAGAGACATGTCAAGAAATAAAATACTTTGCTACGAAGTTCTCATATTTATAAACTCAAGAGTCATATCTGGAAAATATTAGGTTTATTTAGAGGCAGGGCTTCTCCTAGATGATCTACTAGTGAAGTAACAAACAGGGAAGAATTATTATTTTAACTTCAAGAAACTCCAGTGAGTGTTTAAATCAAGTTGATTTAGGCTAAATAGCTATGTATCTAATTCTGTTTCCTTAGACCCTTTCCAGTCCTGCTAATTCTTGCTATAATGGTAATTTTTATATTGCTTCTGTTACATAATTTTACAAAATTTTGTATCTTATGTATACCATTTTCTTCACTGAAATCAACAGGACCTTTGCTTCCAGTCACCACAGGGACAAATCCCATGTTACAGCTATCAATTCTTATCGAGAAATGCAGAAATGTATAAAC
The DNA here is from genome assembly GCA_013400695.1 of Neodrepanis coruscans. Taxonomy (NCBI): domain Eukaryota; kingdom Metazoa; phylum Chordata; class Aves; order Passeriformes; family Philepittidae; genus Neodrepanis; species Neodrepanis coruscans. The sequence continues at coordinate 3,042 of VYZS01000272.1, read as the reverse complement.
CAACATTTTTAATCCAGAATGTAAATACTAATTTTTAAAAATTCCCTACAGTTTTCAGGATCTTACTTCCCAATAGATAATTTTTTTCCAGGAGATAAATATCACTAGGGCTTGTTCAAGTGCTGGTCTGGATATATGTTAGGTTTTGAGTCACTACTTCCAGTATGAACTGTGGAGAGGTGACAGTAAGGTTAATGTCTCCTATAATGTCTCAAATAGGAAGAAATTTACTCTCTGCACCAGCACCCCTGATAAGTCACTTGCTTTCTAATGTTATTAAAAGCTACCAGATTAAATGTCAACCCAATAGTTGAAGGTTACAGCAACACCAGGGCATGCAAGTTGCAGGCTAAACCTTCTCCCCATGTTATGCCTCGCCGCTCCATCTGTTCCAAAACAGCAAGGAAAAGCCTGTGTTAACAAGTGTCATAGCCCAGAGTCAAAACAAATATGCATTTCAGAGAGGAGAATGGAAGTTGTGATACCTTTACCTAGTAAATTGAGAGGCTAGAATAGGATTAAATACAGTGTCCCAGCCCTGTGTGCAGAACAGAAGATGCAAGAGGTAAGACCAGATGAGTTGAAACAATTCCTGCACATCATGTACAAAACTACCAGGGGGGACACTGTGTTGCTTCCAGAACAGTGGCTGCCTGGTCACTGACAGTTAATGACAGTGGTTATCAAACACATCATTCCACTGAGACAAGACAGTCTTTTCTCAGAATTTTACCTCAACAGTCAGCCCAAACATCCTCTTGTAGTAACTGTTAAGAATATCTGGAAAATTAGGTATTACACCTCTTTGCTGTCAGGATTGGAGACACACAGGACTGGAAGAAAATGCACCTGAACTCCACACAAGAGAAACACTGGACAGTGAAGTGTGACTGTAACAAAGATGAGCACAGAAGAGATGGGAGTACACCACATGGCAGACAATGCTTACCTCTTTCCATAGCTGCAAATCCTCATCCAACTCGAATGCTTGGGATGGCATCGGGGCACCTGGAAGAACAAACCATGCTCAGTAATGCTGAACAGCAAAGGTCATTTGTACAAGTATCCCATGTCAGAGATTTAAATAAAAACACTGAACACGCTAGGATACCTAACACATTTATTAACTGTAAAGTCTGAGAGCTGTGCGATCCAAGGAGTCTGCTGCCCTGGGGCTTTTGGGGTTTGTCCAGTAGTTTCTGCCTGTATTAGTAACACAGCAGGTTGCTTCTTCACAAGCTCACAGTAGATATAGACATGTCTTAGCAATAAACAGTATGGAAGTTGCTCAGGTCTCACTGAAGGTCACAGTACCATTAGTCCATTCTCAATGATAAGTAGAAGGCAAGAAAATTTGCATGGCAGCCCTTGCACATTAAGACCTGTTCATGAAAACACAATCCAGTGCCCATAGACATGAGCTTTCTGAGAACTCTGTTCAACTCCAGCACATGCAATGCAAGTTGAGGACCTGGATCCTACATCTTGCCTTCTTGTATGCTACAACTAAGTAATTAAACATGTGCTATGTACATACACTTGCATATGAACAGTGCCCATGACATGAATACAGAGCTTTTGAGACGGTGATAGACTGTAGACATGTAATTTGCTTTGTTTACTCTATCTGATGTGTAGAAAAACTCAATCCCTTAGAAGATTAGATGTGTTATTAATGCTACAGTGATGCTGTGCTTGGCTTGGGGCAGCTCCTCCATCTCTGCCCTCCCAGAATTGGAAGTCATTGTACTGGTATTCTTTTCAGCTCAGTGCCCTTATGACACTGTTATTTTATCTAGCATTGTATTTCTAATAGCAATGTATTGTTAGAGTCTCTGTAAAAAGTAGAAGTGAGCATCACCAAATTGTGAATACATTAGACATCTCACTTGTGTATCAGAGAGGGGATATGTTCTAACTCCCTTGGGTGGATACTGGTGCTTGAGAGGCTTTAATTGTACATGCCCAGCACTGCAAAAATCCCTACAAAGTCATCTAATTTATCCCCCTGCTGCCCATGAGCCATGCTTAACCTGTTTATACACTGTTCTTAAAGATGTTCTTAAAGACTTTAGATTGATAGAGATATTATAACCTCCCCGGCAGTCTAAAATTATGTGTGGTTACATTTTTTTCAAAGAATTAAACCAAATTAAATAAAAAAAGAGGTGAAGGAAGACTTAGCTAGAATGGCTAGAATGGCCAGGTGAGGAGAGTGTGAATGGCCATCATCTTCATTTGTTTTACTCCTAATAACAATAATCACAACAGTAGTGAGTTCCAGGCATTAAGGGAAGAATTTCAAAACCACATGTTGGTACTGGAACAGACTTAAAGTGAATAATTATTCTGTATGTTTGCGCCCCCTTAAAAAAAAAAAATAATGAATTATTATGGGCTCTTCTATACAGAAGTGGAATATCTCCAAGATGTTCACATAACAAGAAAATAGCTTTTCAATCACTTGTTTCATTTCGACAAAATATCCCAAATAAATTAGAGGCATTACAGTTACCTTGTTTCCTCCTCTTAAATTAGTATATTCGAATTGGAGTATTGCCTTGGACTCACATCCTGCTTGCAAAGTGTGGAACTGAGAGCAACACTTCAAATCAGCACACCTTTCCCATCAAACTTTGCCTGCCTGTCTCTCAACATTTCATTTGCCATTACCTGATTCCCAAGGGGGAGCAGAAGAAATAACATTAGTCTGTAAATCTTAGGGGAGCAAGCAAGAAAGCCTGAATATTACAGCCTGCTTTTTTTTTTTTTTTTACTTTCTTTTTTTCCTGGAGCAAAATTTTGGACAGAGGAGAGAAATTACTCATCAGCTTCTAGGTTTCCTTAACCCTTCTCCACTTATTCAAAAACTCTTACTTCATGTGCAGCTTAGTGCTCACACCCTGGACTGTGTTCCTCCAACATCTGAGTAGTGTCCCTCCATTGCCCCATCCAAAACAGTCCCTACAGGACGTCATTCATTCTTCCACTTACACACATACACACAGCGAAACATTAGGTTATTTCGTAATATACTCAAAA
>VYZS01000267.1:5782-19181 GCA_013400695.1 Neodrepanis coruscans | reverse complement strand
TTTTTTTTTTTTTGCATTGCCAATTTTCACTCTTAATATTTTCCTTTTTCTTGGCAGTCAGGCCCTGGAATCAGTGCCCACCCTGTCTGCCAACTCCAGTCAAGCCTTCAAATCCTAGTAGGCCAAGCTCCAAAAGGATGTGAAATTAACTTATAAATGGCAATTATTTAAAACCTAATCCTTCCCAAAAGAACTCTCAAGCAATTTTTTCCTCTCTGCATTTGAGTTATTTCTGACAGTGGCTTTGTGTGAGCCTTTGCAAACTGTTACTGGTAACAACTTAAGCCATTTCCACACCATAACAAGAATGGCAGGAGAAGTCTTCCACCAGTCTCACAGTCAGCCTCAGCCTCCTTCATCCGTGGGTAATTTGTGGCTGCCTTTATGCTCAGCTGTTTCTCAGGTATCTGTCTAACTGTACTATGACCCACATACATTTAAAGTATTCGTGTCAAGAGGTTCCTAAAACTGTGTTTTCTGCCATATTTTGACTAGCAGCATATTTTCACACTGTCATTTCTCAGAGGGTGGAGGCCGTGTATGGGCAGCCTAACACAAGTGACAGTCCTGGTTTCACCCAGCACAATTCACTGTTCCTGTGTGTCTCATCTTCAGTCAGCACCTTCTCATGTGTCTGTGGTGTTCACACTGCTGCCCCTGCCCAGCACAACCCCTTGGGAAGGAAGTCAGCCAAAGGTTTGTCTAGTGGGTGGCGTGCCTGCCCACGCCAGGGGGGTTGGAACTAGATATATTTAAGGTTTTGTCCAATCTAAGCCTTTCTACAGTTCTATGGCTTTTCACACACTGCTCCCACAGAAGAGGGAGAAGCAGCACTGGCTGAAACAGGTCCTCATCACAGAAAGCAGAAAATTGGTAAAATCTGGTTCCTTTCCATCAGTAATGCACCCCGTGCCTGTTCACTCTGCACTCTTGTCTTATTTCAGCCACCCACTTACTCAGATGTGGCTGGTGCAGGGGGAAAATACCCCAAGAGCCTCTGTAGTGGCCTTGTGCTCCCAAACTTCACAGAAATGTTTGTGCCCCGTGAGTCTGGGCTGTTCTAATGCCTCCTGGCACCTCCAAATGTCCAAAGAGAAAGCGGGATGCTCTGCATTGCTGGGAAAACCCACACAGGTATTTGAAGTGTTTGGTAACATACAGAGCACCTCAAAACCCTCTGGCAGGGGCACTTTCATTACTACTCATCCCGTGGGCTTGGAGACTCAGATTTCCCTCTCCATAGCTTTTTTGGCTCATGATTTCGTGCCCCACTTTGCACACAAACACACACATCCCTCTGGCACAAGGAGCTACGCAGAAAACACTGTGTCATTTTGGAGAACTTGGGATCAGCACTCAACAGCTCCAACCCACAGAGGCAGCATATTTCATGCATTTTTCCAGCAAACTCAGCCAACAACAGTTGTTTGCAGGTGCTTTTTATTTGCCTTCTGATTTTCTGAGACTTTAGGATGCACTTGGGTCCCATTTACCAATTACTGTCTACAGCCAGGTGTTCTAGGTACATTATTGTTAATTCTTCTTCAGCTTCTCCCATCATCACACAAATCTAGAAAGCGGAGCTTTAACGAAAATATTGAATGCCATGAGATGTTATGAAATCACAAAAGCCAGGCCACGATGTTCTGAGCTGATTCACCAAGACACATTAATTTGATTAATGGGCAAGCTTAGCTACTACTGTATCCTCTGTTTCCCTAATTCAGCTCTGAAAGGAGCTCGGTAGACATCCTGAAAGTAAAAACAAACAAACATGAAATTCAGGGAAAGGCAAATTAAATGCAAACAGCTACTCATGACAAGGCTGTTGGGGGAGTTTCTACCTTATAGATTAGAAAATATAGCCAGACTCATCTGCTCTCCTCTGGAGGGGGATCAGTGGGGTTTCAGCACTGCTCCTCAGGGATGATCTGAACAGCTGACAAGAGAACCCCAAGGAAGGTTGGGGATGACCCAAAGGTCCATAAAAAGCGAAGAGAGAAGAAAAGAGAGAGAAAACTAGGGAGGGACACGTGAAAAAGACCTTCACACAATTTTTTTTTTAAGAAAAAAAGGTGCTTAAAGGATGGGGATAAGGCTTGATTACCAACCTGTGCATATACCACCAGAAGGAAATGGGGCAGCAGCAATAAGCTAATTTTCTCACTGAAAAAAACCCAAACCTGTGTTTCAGCCACTTGCAGCATTCTACCCTTTTGCTTTTCTGGGGCAAAAAGAAGTGTCTTTTTCTCTCTCTAGCCGGAGCTGAAGGAGGCTGCCTGTTGATACTCCTTGTTTCTGACCAAAGGGCCATCAAAATACCACCACTGATTTCTCACCCCTCTCTACCAGCAGACTGGGATGGGTTTGACTAGAAGACCCCAGCTCTCTCCTAATATTCATGGGGAAAGTTCAGGCAAACGTTTCTTCAGTGGGAAAAGGACAATGAGCTTTGGTGAGAGCCAGAGCTGCACCACCCTCACCTCCCCCACCTCCCCCATAGCATCTCTTCTACCCTGAGCTTCTCATTTCTTTAAGCATTACCTGCCTGGAATTAGCATTTAAAAAAACCAATGAATCAACATCTACTGCTTGCAACATAGAGTATGAATAGAAGTAGTTAGTTTAGAACAAACTTTTCATGAGTTTGAAGAACAAGAATACACCAGCCTTCTCCCTGGAGACATGGAGCTTTAAAAGAACAAGCTTGTCAGGTTTTACAGTCCTATAGTACTACTCAGCAAGGGTTCATATAGATACAGCCCTTGCCTTACACAGTTCATTTGCCACACTGCATGTAAAGATAGTCTTTAGACTAACACCCACAGAAATGTCATGTAAGGTTCAGCATATTATGTGCTTAAAAAGGACCTTGTCAGTCATGCTGGATTTTTTCCCATTTCAAAATTTAAACATTCATTTGGATAAAGGCTTGTCAAATTTATTCCTCTAGTGATGCCTTAAAATAGTGGTTTTTCTTGTTTGAAAAATAATCAAGACACTAGGAATAATCAGACTTTTCACAGGCATTGAAACCTCTCTCTGTTCATATTCCTGGTAGAGAAATAGTAAGAAAGAAGATTCTCTGGGTTTTCACTCTGCTCTGGCTGGAGCAGATGTAAACATTTACTCATTTTTCCCCACCATCTCAAGATGAAGACAGAGAAAAGAAAGAGCCCTTATGTGTTTGCACTATTTCTACAAGTGAAACAAAGCAGGGATTTGAACTGTCTGTATTTTGGGTACTGCTGAAGGGCAAGAGGAGAAAGCTGCTGAAAAATGGTACTGCTGGGGAAAAGTGCTGGGATTAAACATGTCTGTTCCCAGTCACGGCAATTGTCACCATTTCAGACATCCTTGAATGGAGTTACTCCATCATTGCTGGTGTTTCAAAATGGAAATTCCTTCAGCAGGTGGACAGGGGATGGGAAGAGTTGTCCAGATTTCAGGAAATTAATTATTTATCCATTCCCACTTCCATTGATGTCACTGCTTCTTCTGCCTGTCCCCTTCCAACAGAGAGAGGATCACATGGGGTGCCTTTGCTATGTGAAGGCTGCATGGGATCAAACCTCCCAAATGCCAAAGGGCCACAGCAATGGCCCCAGGAGCAAGGCCAAGGGTGACGTCCAGTGCTCAGGGAGCTTTCCATCTAATGGCTGCAGTGACTGGGGACAAATATTGACAGGCATTTCTCTTTGTTTCTACAAGGGTGTGAAATAAAAAAAGCCATATAGGAAGTGGTTTTGTTGAATTCTGTGAGCAAGATGACTGTAAAAACCCAACAAACAGCTATTGACTTGTTTTGTCAATGTGCTTAAGCTGTTTGACTTTTATTGCAGCAGTAGTCCTGGGGTTACCAACCAGCAAGAATTTCCCCCTGTTTGATAACAGGGAGAGCAGGGAAAGGCTGGCCAGGCAGTGATGAACTTTATGTTTGCACGTCCCTAGGTAGGAGCCAAGCAGAGCTTTCTAAAAATACACCTTTTGCATGACTGAAGGATTGCACGTACAACAATATCAAGTTACCAAGGAAAGAAGGCAGAAAAGAGTAACTTCTTAATGGGGAACATGAGTACAAATGACACTGAAGTTCCACCAAAAAAAATATATATATTTATCAAAAAAAGTCTAATACTTCAGCACAGGCAGATCAAAGAGGAAATGTAAAAGGACACAAGTCATGAAAACAACCAGGACTTTTCTAACCAGACCAGAGTCTTCAAAAGTCTGTCGTTCCTGGGGATGTTTGTGCTTGTGGAATTTTATAAGAGCAGTTGTTCGTAAATTTGACAGAAACACAGACTGAACTAAGGGACAGAGAACTATCAGTACTACAGAGGCAAAAATTAGGAATTACAGAAAAAGCTGTGATTACAAAGTCCCTCTTTTCCCTGCAGATCCAGATCTGTGAGGACACCCATTCCTGCTCTGAGACATGGATCAACTTGTGGAGCAGGTGGGAAAAAAGGCCATTAAATTACCACCTGCTACTGGACAAGGATGGAGGAACTACATGGCAGAGGAGGGAAATGAAGGGATGAGAATATTTCCCTCATCTAGAGGGAAACTTTTGGAGGCTGGATTTGCAGACTGCAGTAATAGCTGTGAGCTGCTTCATAACTTTTTTAAGCCATATATGGAGTGCAACAGGAAAGTGGGATCTGCTGTGATATCTGCCCAAGTTTTTCTTGAAGAGACCTACAACAGTAGGATCTGTTTAAAGACACCACATTAGAAGTTCAGAGTAAATGTGTACCGACAATAAATAAAAAATATACACACATATACCCCAGGTGGCTAAACACAAGCACAAGGGAGTGATTCAGATCAAACAGGTACCCTTCAAAAAGTAGAAATCAGATGCAGAAATTAGGCAAATTAGATGCAAGACTTCAATAAGACAGCCCCAGAAGAGAAATCCAAGGAGTGACTTGCTAACAGCGTGGAGGCTGACAATAAACCCTTTCCCAAACACATCAGAGGCAGAAAGGATGCCAGAAGAGCTGCTGTGGCCAGCATGAAATCTCAGTGCAAGGCAGCCCAAGGAATGAAGAAAACAGTATTTTGCAATGATACTCCCAAGCAAAAGAAGAAACAGGACAAAGAGCTTAAGTGAGTCTGTTAAGACCAAATCAAGTAAAAGCCCCCCCAACCTTCCCCTGTGTCAGAGTGAGATGCACACGAGGGAGGGTGGGGATTGTGCACCTCATCTCCAGTGAGTCTTTGATGGTGCTCTGTAGGAAAGCTGGTGAATAATGATTCTGGTAGAAATAGCATCCAATGGGTGTGAGTGAGGAACCCTGCTCAGGGTGTGTGTGACTCTGTTAAGGGCAGATGCTCATCATGGGGAGAAAACCAGCAGCAGAGCAGGGACCCCAGGGAGCTCAGCCTGCCAATGGAGCCTGGGAAAATTTGGGGTTTCAGTGCAGTGCAGAGAAAAACAGGATAACCAGACAGGAATTGGCGTGGGAGGGTTTTCCCAAGGGAGGTCAGCCTTGCAAGATGCCATGAGCCTGAAAGAAGGTGAGTACAGAGGAAATCCCCTTGTCAGGGATTGTAGGGTAGTGGGAGAACACAATAGGACAAGGATCCTTCTTTGTCTTGTTTCTTACATTGTTCCCCAAACACAACACCAGAGATTTGGCCCAATGTACCAGCCCAAGTGATTTCCAAACATCACAGGAATGGCTGGAACAAGGGCTGGGGGATGTCCCAGCTCATGGCCAGGTGGCCACTTCTGGTGACCACCAAGTAAACAACTTTCTCAGCTCTAAAGAGAATCTTTGGCTTTGTCATGTCTGTAAAATTAAAGATGTGAATAATTTTACAATATTTATGAATAAAGCTATTGCAACACAGCTACTAATGACTCACTGTCTTCTCAAGGAAACACCCTAATTTTTCACTGATACCTCCTTCTGGGGAATAAAAAACCCAAAACACACCCAACTTGAAGGAAATAAGCTTATCCTGATCCAGAGAAACCATCTTAACATCAGAGTTGTGAGTAGGAGGGAGATAGCATTGTGTACTGGCACATGGGAGATTTGGAATCCCAGATCTATTCAAATTCTGGTTTGCCAGATTAGGTACTTTGCACATCTGGAAATGTTCATTCAGAACAAGACTTCACCATAATCAAAAGTAAGGCAACTATTAACAGGCAAAAAATGTATCTGGTTTAATTTTTGAGGGCAGGTATTCTCAAGAGATCTTTTATTTCAACATCTGAAACAGCTTTCAGTGGCTGTACATGGATTAATATAAGTTTCTTCCTTTTTATAGCGTCAAAATAGTCCAAAGAGTTGATCTGATTTTTGTTTGCTTTTTAGGGTCTGGAAACCTCAGACTCAAAGACTTTGTTTTCCTCCTAAGTGAAACCTGGTAGCTCAGGAACCTGTCCCTCCTCCCTACTGCTTTTGTCCTTGGGTTTTTTGAGAGATTAACTACCCTGATGCAGCTCTCTTGATATCTTACCCAAAACAGCTTCATCTGTTCTCTGTAAGGCTGTTTTTCCTTCTAACCATCCTCATTCCCTCATGTTTACAGAAGTTTAGTTTCTCCCAGAGGACTGAAGAGACCCCAGATTCCTTCCTGAGGGACAATTACCCTGTCCAGAAATGGAGACAGTCATGTTTTCTGAACTGAAGCGAAAGAGGACTTTGGTGAGCACTCAGTGGTGCTCTGACTGGGGATAAGCAGCCAGGGAGGAGGACACTTTCCACCACTCTCTTCCCAGGGAATGTCCCCACTGCCAGCAGCACTGGCTGCCCGGTTGCTGTTCTCCCCCAGGTGTTTGGCTACACAGGAGCTCTGAATGGGCTGCTTTGGCTGCTTGGGAGAGGCAAGAGAAACTATTTCTTCAAAATCATCACAGCTGGAGAGGTACCATGGGGAAAAACTTCCTCTTGGTGCAACCAGAGAAGGTGGAAGTGGATGGCAAAGAGAAATAAGAAAGGGTTGTTATCACCCAAACCACCACTGGGTCCTCCAATTCCAACTCAATTAAGGAGCATGGCAGGGCACAGGACCCCGTGGCAGGAGGTGCTGTGCATCTGCCCCTGCTGCCCCAAGTCCCATGAGATGAATTCTGCTCAGGGGAACCTGCCATCCAATCAGGTATAACAAATACATTAAGGAAAGCAGAAACTGTGAGGGAGGTTTCACTGCAACTCTTTCCAGTCCATTTCCTAATACTTGGGGAAAGATATGACCCATGTGGGAGGGAAGTGATGACTCTAGTCAGGGTATTTTAGCATGGCAAACGGCAAAAGTGAAAAAAAAAAACAAAAACCCAAAGAAAGAACCACGAAGTAATTCAAGTTAAGCCAACATTTAAAACATTTCAGTAATGGGGTCGAAGTTGGAGAAGCGTTGGAGGGACATTACGCCTTCACAGTTTTTCAAACTTTTAAACACATTTAATGTTTTCTCAGTCAGCCCAAACAAATGAATCACCTTGCAGCGAGATAAATAAAAGCTTGTTTTGAAAAGAGCTGTTTTTCTTTGTATCCCAATGGATTTGCCATTATCAGTGACAGACACAGGTCTATGTACAGTATTGAGGTAATTGCTTTATGATGTTGTCTGGTCTGGAAGTTTCTCCTAATGCCAACCTGTTCTTCAAAGCCGAATTTTCCTCCTCTTTGAGCATTAAATACACAGAGAGAAGGTGATGAACATGGCTCAGACACAAGGATTGTGTCAACACATAGAATGGCTACACTAAGGATGCTTGGTAGTGACAGCATGGAGATAAATGTTAAGAGGAAGTGAAGGTATTTTGAGAAGGAGAGATGAACACAACCGCTGAAAAGCACCAAAACGAGCACATAAAGCATACGAGACATTAGAGAAGTGATTTGCCAGAACAGAGAGAAAGAGCGTTTCTTCTCTGGCAGATCTCAAGAATGATAGCTTGCCAAAGTAACTTGAAGAGGAAGGAAGTGCAAAAAAGAAAAAAAAAAGAAAAAAAGACACAGAGCAGTGAGCAGCTCTCCCTCTCTCTGTGAGATTTTTTTCTGTGTTTTCAAGTTTTGAAAGCAGATACACCACCCAGCTTCTGCAAGATGAGAAGAAATGCACGTCCCTTCTCCTCAGCTGCAGAAAAACCCACTTTCTAAACTCGTATATCCACTGCATCCATCATCCCTGCAGTGCAGGAGCTCCCAGCTTTGCTCTAAGACAGAAATGCCAAATGTGGGTAGTCACTGGCAGTGAGGAAGGGAAACACTGAAGCAAGATGCTCCACCCCTCTATCCTCTCTCCAGGTACCAAAACCTGCCAGCACAAACCTCCTCATTCCTTCCCAAGACCTTTTCTCAGCAGGGAAACTTGGAGAGCCATGAGGAAAAATACCATGTTCCTTGTTTGCCTGGCAGCACCATCAACCTGGTGAGCAGCAAGGGAAGAAAGTGCTGAGCTGACCCAGCACCTCTGCTGTGTCTGCCCCTGGTACCCTCAGGATGAGCAGCTGAGGGAAAGGAGGTGGGTGGTGGGGAAGGGACTGACCTTCCCACAGGCTCAGAGCAGGGAACATTTCCATGCTGAAGGCCAAATTGCTGTTCTAGTGCAGTTTCCACATTAATGCACGGCTTGGTACTGTCCAGCATCACACCCCAAACATCTCATGGCTGTGACCTGGAGGGAAGGAAGCCATGGGTTGTGCTGGCAGGTCCTCGGGCTCTTACCCAGCAGACACCAGTGGGACCAGAGGATGGAGAAACACCAGCAAGAGCTGAAAAATCCAACTCCTGGCACCCACAGGGCAATCAGATACCTATTCAAACACAGCAGCACTTCACTCAAATGCTGTCTTATGTTCTCCCATTTCGTAGTTGTGTAAATAAGTCATAGAGAGCATTAGCCATGGTATTCTTCATAACACAGCCATAATTGCTAAGGGCTCCATCAAGCTCTGTAAATAGCATTTTCCACTGATTTTGAAAATTAGGAACTGAAGTTGCACTTATGGTAATTGCCAACTCATTTTGTTCAGTGCTGGAAAACTCATTTCACCCTTGCTTTTTACTTTGTAGCTGCTGAAGTGGCTTTTTAAAGGTATCATCAACTACAGACACACATATTGTTTCTCTCTTAACCAGAACTGAGGGTGGATCACTAAGCACTTTGTCAAACTATTTTTTGCCTTCCCAGACTTTTGCCCTGCCAGACTTCACTCCTTTTCTTCTTTGTTTGCTACCTTTAAAAAATTGTACACTAGAACCTCTAAGACAAGACTCATAAACAGTGATTTTTTAAAATTTTTTTTTCTCTTCCCTGATCTTTTTTCTTTTACAAAGGAAATGTTTTCTGCTGTATCTATCTCAGAGATAACCCTGTAGAACTTCTGACTAAAGCATACAGGTAAAAGCTGAAGGATCATAGAATCATAGAGTGATTTAGGTTGGAAAAGACATCAAATATTATTGAGTCCAACCTTTGACTGATCACCACCTTGCCAACTAAACCATAGCACTAAGTACTATGTTCAGTCATTTCTTGAACAATTCCAGGGATAGCGACTCCACCACCTCCCTGGCCAGCCCATTCCAGTTCTTAACAATCTCTTCAGTGAAGAAACTATTCCTAAGAATGAAGATGCTGATATAGGATTTAAATGTGAGGCTGCAACTTTACAGTTACAGCACATGGTTCAGTGCCCACAGACACCTCAATTTCCTCCATCCATGTTTAGGAGTACCAAAATCTCTCATGGTATCTGGTGCAGTGATGTTTAATGGGGTAGGAAACCTGACTCATGTGGAGATAAGGATTTTTTCTTCTAAGATGTCCATCTGCCCATGATTTGCTGTAGGCTGGTTCTTGGCCAAAGGACAGTATTCTCACAGAGCCACAAAACCAATTAGGTTGGAAAAGACTTCTGAGATCATAGAGTCCAGTTTTGCTGTAAAACATCTCATCATGCCATGAGAGTGCTTGGGGCAGCACCCCATGAGGTACCACTGGCCTGAGCCCACACTGCTATTTCTCAGTAACATTATATTCAGTCAACCTGTCAGTGAGACCAAGTTTTTATTTTTAAATCTCCCAGACAGGTATCCAGTATCCTCACCCTTATCTCATGGCTGTATATCAGCATCCCTAAGCTGCCCAGGCACTTCTGCCTCCTTGAGCGTAACCACGATCATTTTTTCCACCTAAAATTATACCTTCCTGGATGCTCTCACAAGGCTTTCACCAGCCTGGGAACTATTAACAGGCAAAAAGTTGGGCAGAGTATCAAGGAGCAGCAGCCCTAAACCCACTCCAACACATTCCCAGCTCCCGCTGTGTACCATTCCCAGGCAGATCTAACCCCACTGGATGTGGGTGAGCACCCAGCCCTGCCCTGGGCTCTCCTCCAACAGGAAACAAGGAAAAAAAGTTTAGGAGCTCTTATGCTACTAAAAGGCATAGGGGACACAAGCAGCTGCTGTGCCATGGCAGGGCTGCTGTAATTTGCTCTCCTTTGCCCAGCAGAGCCAGCTCCCCCCTGCTCCTCCTTTGGATGCCAACACAGGAGCTGGCAGAGCTGCCCTGTCTGCAATGAATACATCCCTAAATCATTAGCATTTAATCCAGGACACCAGAGATAACACTGGCATCTCAAGCAAGACAAGGTCCTGCAAAAAATACAGAGCTGTCTGTCCTGAGCCTGCCAGCAGTTCCTGAGCCTTGGAATATGTTTCCAGATCTCCAGCTATGAAGACATTTGCCCTTTGAGGAGGCTTTTGAGTACTGGAACTGAACCACAGCAGATGCTCTTACTGCACTGCACTGGGCTATCCTCAAAAGCCCTCCATGCTACCCCTCCACTCTCCCCAACCTTGTGGCAACTGTGAAAGGCTCCTAGTTATTCTCTTTCGATATTTTTCACAGCCCAAATGAGGCTATCCCTTGTGGCTCACTTACCCTCCAGTAGCCAATGTTCAGTCCCACCTGAGGTCCACTTTGGTTCTTAAAAGAGTTATTTTTGCACCCACCTGAAACTTTCTTGCAGGCAGGAGAGCAAACCTAGTTTGCATCCATTGCTCACCATCCAGCCTTCTCCAGGTGCTGGAAAAGTCCTTCAAGTTACTGCCCACTAGCAATGATGTTCTGGGGCAAAAGAACCAACCTCAAACATCTAAACTTTACCTGTTTTAAGACTGAACAGATTAAAGCTCCAGCAGCACTCAGGACATAAACTGCACATTGCACTCAGCATATGGCATTGACAGTTACAGATGACTGACCATAGCCACAAGAAAAGCCCAGTTTCCTCAAAGGACTACTCAGTTTCCCACTGTTTTGCTGAAAAGTAGAAGAGGAAAGGGCTGAAAACATTTTTTATTCCTGTTAATATTTCTCTGTGACCAGAAGGCTGATACAAATGATAGCCCAAGCACATGTCACTGGACACATCTTAAACTATTTCCTCTTTCAGGCTTCTCTTGTGATGTCACTTCCTGACCCTTCCAATGATTTTAATTTTATGCACGTACCTCACAGTCAGCTCTCTCATATCACATTTCAATGCTCCTGTGGACTCTGGCAATGGCTGAGTTTTACACTTTGGCTCCAGGTGACACTTGCAAGAATCTCCCAGCTTCATAAATTAAAGGAATTAGTGCTTTAGCCCATTTGTTTAGCCATCAGTCCATCCATTAACCACTGAATTGGCTTTGCTACTTTTAAATTGCTCTCTCCTACAACCATTCTTTCCCTTTTCACCAGCTTCAGTCCCAAACCACATATCCCTCCCTGTTCCCTGGGCAGCAGCAGGCATTTAAACTAGGCCTGAAAATACCTTCTTATCAGAAAGGGTGTTATTTGAGTGGTGCTCCATTTTGCTAGAAACCAAAGCATGCTGCTCTCTGTGAGAGAGGAACCATCACCTGCCAGGAGCTCAGGGGAAGGACAGAAGGCACACAGCGGCTCTAATGGCAAATCCATTTCCATCCCAGCTCCATACGTGTATCCCAACTGCTGGATATATCCACTGCCCTGCTGTTCTGCAGGCAGGGGAAGCAGCAATTCTATTTTTGTATTTCCACAACTTAACAAGGCCCATGGCAGCAGGGGCTGACTGACCTGTAAAACACTAACATTGCTTTCCAGGTAGTGAGGCTGGAAGCTGAGCTCTTCCTGCTTCTGTCACTATGAGGTGCCTCTTCCCGTTTTCCACCTTTCAGTATGTTTTTATGGCTTCCTGAACTAAATAAGGATACACGCACCTCCCCCCATACATCTTTTGAATCTGAAGTGAGTGCTCACCTCTACCACCCTTCCCACTGTGGTGACAGCCTGACAGCTCCTGTGGGGCTCAGGGATTGTCCCTGCTCCCAGCCTAGACACACAGTGGGGCTGCACCCCCACCCAAGTAACCTGTCACCAGAGGCTGCTCTACTTCTCCTCCTCTGTATGTTCTTCAGCTTTGCAGAGAGTTTCTGGAACCAACAAGGAAACACGATGTTCCACCTCTACCAGATGTCCTGTTTTCTCTTTTTGGAATGCCATTGTTTTCCTGGAATGAGGCCGCCCTGGGACCTGGCAGGTCCCACCAGACCAGGTTGCTCCAATTCCCATCCAACATGGCTTTGATCCGTGCCAGGGCTGGATCATCCACAACATCCCTTGGCAACCTGTTCCAGTGTCTCACCATCCTCACAGTAAAGAGTATCTTCCTAATATCTGACCTAAATTTCCCCTCTTTCCACTTTTACCCATTATTCCTTGTCCTGTCACTACAGTTCCTGATGAACAGTCCTTCTCCAGCTCCTCTGGAGGCCCTTTCAGATACTTCACTACAGTTCCAGGTCTCCACATAATCTTCCCTTCTCCAGGCTGAACAGCCACAACTTTCTCAGCCTATCTTTGGGGAGGTATTCCAGTCCTCTTACCAACTTTGTGGCCTCCTCTGGACTTTCTCCAACAGTTCCATGTCCTTCCTATGAATCTATGAAGATTCCCTACCACCCTTACCTGCTGACCCCATTGTGGCTTTCTATGGCCACAGATAAAATGGCTCAGACCTAGGGAAGCTCAGGTTTAAACATCCTCCTCCTAATCCCTTGCATGAAGTAACATTTAGTTGAGCCCCTTCCCAGGATCTGGGCAGCAACCAAGGATGAGCACCCTCTCCCCTATCATCTTGGCTGAACCCTTTCATCTTCTTTCTCCTCATCAATAAATGTGTCTGTGGCCAAGATATCACTGTGGAGTCCCCAAGCCTTGCCCAGTTTTGATCCAAGAATTTGATGTATTCTGAACTGAGCAAGCTGTACTCATTTAAGCAAAGCAGTATCATTTTAGTACTACTTTGAAAGTCCTTCTTCCAGCTAGAGAGGTGCAGATTCAGGGTACTTTGTCTTTACGATCAAATTATCTGGCATAAAAAATCAGGAAGCTTTGG
>VYZS01000264.1:11696-28459 GCA_013400695.1 Neodrepanis coruscans | reverse complement strand
TGAAAGTTACACAGCTTTTCAAACTATGAAAAGCTGAGAGGTTGATATTTATGAGCTGCATTGAAAAAGTGGATGCTGAGGAAGCAAATAAGTAACTGGATGGAATTAATTTGCTTCGATATTTGATCAAAGGTTTATTATGTAAGGAGAACCTGGTAAAAGACAGGAAATTTGCTTTTCTGTTTGTTCCTTTTAAAAAGAACCAAATTTTTCTTACTTTAAACTTATCTAATTTTAAATGAGAACACTATTTTCTCNTGCATTGAAAAAGTGGATGCTGAGGAAGCAAATAAGTAACTGGATGGAATTAATTTGCTTCGATATTTGATCAAAGGTTTATTATGTAAGGAGAACCTGGTAAAAGACAGGAAATTTGCTTTTCTGTTTGTTCCTTTTAAAAAGAACCAAATTTTTCTTACTTTAAACTTATCTAATTTTAAATGAGAACACTATTTTCTCCATTTTGCAGAAAAAGAGGAAAAGGGAGTTCATTCTCAGCATGCAGTGATTTTCTAGCATTTCTTTAATGGTAGCTGTTGTGTGCTATGTTTGCTGATAATCATTTGAAGTGCCATATATAAAGGCATCTTATGTTTCATGGAAAGGTTTCTTTAATTCACAGAAGGCTGGAAAGAAAGTAAAGTTGTTTAATGTCTATACAGTTCTTGTAGGAGAGTGGAGGAGTAAAGGAAAACTTTGAGACTATGTGAGGGGGAAAAATGGAAAGATGCAGTTCTGAAATATGGTACTAATGGAATTACCGTGATCAAGACCAGGCTCTTGAGTGTTTTAAAGGATATAGAGAAAATTAAGAACTGAAGACTTGTTCTTGTTGTCTGGCTGCAATGAAAGTTGTTTATCGTTAAAGGCAAAAAAATGGATTCCTTCTTGCTCTTGCAAGATTTAGTTTCTTTTGGTTAGTATTTTACATTAAGAAATCCTAATGTGTTTCAAATTAGGGTAATTTGAGGTTTTGGATAGGAGCTCTCTAATAAACATAATGAAGAAAAGATGTTCCATGGACTAAGTAGTATAAAATATATGGATTTGTTACAATGTTTTACTTCCCTGTTTTCCCCACCCAACCCATACCAGAGTAGTTTACATTTATTTCTAGCTTTATAGGGTTTCTATTTTATTTTTTTCTAGTCACTTACATATTGCAGTGGTATCTTGACTTCTGAAAAGTTTCTGGCAGCTGGAGACCCTGAGGAACTCAGAGAGGCAGGAGAGTGCTGGAAGTGGGGGTGGCAGTGAAGGAAGTGGGGGGGGATTCAGCACCCACAGATGTTTGTCTGCATGGTGCTTCTGTGCTCTCCAAGAGCAGAGTTGAGAGGGTGGTATAGCAAATATCTTCTGAAAATTGAGTTTTGTATTGGCATCAAGGCCCAGTGGTCCAAGTTGGAGAGCTCCACAGCTGGGAACAGGGTACTGTGACATGGGTACCCAGACATCGTGTTTGTTGGCCAAGCCTTTTTACAGTGGTAGCTGTGACACCCATTTCCCTTCCATGGAATTTCCTCCCCGTAGTTCTGCTGTGATACCACTTAAAATTATAATCTTGGCTGTTTCTTATACTATTTACTTCTGTTTTCATATTTATTTTAATATTAAATGAATAAACCTTTGGAGAAGACAAAATTTGTGTAAGTTACTGCACATTATGAACCATTATGGCTGAAATACATCCTCCCCTGTGGATGTGCTTGTTTGGTTACATGAGGAATCACCAGGCTGCCAACTGCTTAATTTACCCTAAAATATCCTTTCTGCTTTAGACAGTGACTTAGGCAACCTGTTTTGTGGATTTATCACATGAGTGATATACTAAAGCTGCAAACAAAACGTGACATAGGAATGGCTTTCTGGAAATGAGACCTAAAGGCATTTTAATGCATTGAATCAAGAATAGGCTTACGACTCAAAGCAGTGTCCCAAATCTGTCAGCAGGACGATAAGTTGCTTTCCACCCAGGCAGAGTATGTACCACAGGGCTTCTCTGCACTGGTTTGCACATTTACCGCTGTTTTGGAGTGTGTCACAATGTATTTGACAGTAGATTTAATTGTATGCATTCTGAGCCCAGTTTGTATATGTGCAGTAGGTGATTTCTGCTCTGTCACTGTAAAGGAAGCCTGAGGCTTCCTCATCTGAGGAAGTAAGGGAGAATGACTTCCAATAATGGTGGTTGCTGTGATGAGTAGACATAGTAAGTATGTATAAAGATGGAGGATCTTTACCAATCCTGTCCTAAACGGTGATTTGAACTCTGGATGAGTTTTGTGTCTTGCTCAATTTGCTGTATCTGCTCTGCCAGGTACCGTAGCCCACACAGAGATCTGGATTGCTCCAGAAGAAACAAGGGATAGTGTCAGGAGCTTCCATCTGAATATCAGGAAACACTTTCACCATGCAGGTGACTGAGTGTTGTCTCAGGTTGCCCAGAGGGTTTGTGGAGTCCTCACTTTGGAGATATTCAAAAGCTGTCTAGACCTAGTCCTAGGCAGTCTGTTCTAGATGGTCCCACTTACTCAGGGAGGTTGTATGAAAGAACCTTCAGCGATCTCTTCCAACCTCAGCTGTTTTGTGATTGTTGCTTTGCTTCTCTCATTCTACGAGTACGCTTGGATTGGCCAGAACTGAGAACAGGGGAGGAAGAGTATAGGAAGTGCATGTTTTTGCATATTTTGTTTGGGGCTGATATTGTCAAGGAGGAGTCAGAATTCTTCATTCATTGCACTGCAAATTCCCCTCTTGAAGTTAAAAGCAATTCTAAATGTGATTGACAGAAATAACTTGCACTGTCTTCAAGCCTTTGAGATTTACTGTTCTCTTAAAGCTTATTTTTTTTATATTATTAAATAGCAAAGGAGCTTTTCTGTGTAGATTTTTGAAAAATGCTAACATGGGCAGGAGGAAACTAGCCATAGCATAGTTCAGGACAGAGACATTTCAGTGCTTATTTGTGTGTAAGAGAGCTGGGAGTACCTTATGCATCCGCTATGTCTGATATTGCTGCCAAGAATAAATGTGAAAGCAATTGTGTACAAAGCCTAGCTGGGAACAGGGGCAAGAGGTTGAGTGGGAAATTAGAGATTCAAATCTGTTGTGGAACCTAGCTATTCTAGCTATAACTGGTGCAGGTACAATTCTCCTTAGAAATAAAATGAACCTAGTAAGTAGTAGTGTATTCAATGCTTATTTTTTTTTTTAAAAAAGCATAAAAGCTCTGAATGCATATATGCATGTCAGATTTCATTAGTTATATTTGCACTGGATACCAAGCGATATCTCTGTAATCCTTCTCTTTCCATGTCCCTTAGGTTTTACATAATAAATTCAGAAAATTCAGAAAATAGAAGTGGATGCCAGAAAAGGTCTCTGGTGGAATTTTGTAAACATTGCAGAAAACATTCTATGGTTGGTAATATGGGAGAGTAAGTTAAATTACAATACTAAATGCAGAGTTTAGTTGAGAACATGAAAAGCATTTAAAATTAGGGAAGAGAGGGGGAGTTGAACTTCCCAGCAACTCTAGACTGCTGGTCCCTTTGGTAATTAGTGGAGTCCTCAATGGGCACTCTGTAAGCATTAGTAAAACAAAAATATCTGTGGTCTAGTATCACTTCTGGAAAAGCCTTGAAGACCTTACATATAGCTTTTCTAGTGTTGATGATAAATAATTTCAGAGAGAAACTATGAGCTGGAGACACAGTTCTGGTTTTAATATAAAACTGTACAAATGATTACAAAAATAGCTAAAATGCTTGTACTTAAAAATGTCAGTTTGATTGTGCAGTGTAACTGTGTTTCCATCTGCAAAACTGAAGTATTGGTAACAACAAAATCCCCTCCACTTTAAGCATAATAAGTGGAGCCACTGCATGCTTCCAAAGTGGTCTGTTGACATATGGGAATAAGGTCCTTCCATACAGCTTTCAGTTTGCAAATTGTCTTGGTTTGAGACAATTTGGTGGGGGAGGGGACACCTCAGACAGAAGTCTCCTCCCTCAGATTCAATACCCCTGGTTTTCACCAATACTGAGAGAGAAAGAGAGACCAAATACACCCAAGATGTAAGTGAAAAAATAACTCTTTTCTAAACAACAGAAGAGAAAGGGAAATAAAAAGAACCAAAACACCACAACAAGAGCAAACAAAAAACCCCTCCACACAACAGCAAAAACACAGTATCACCTAAAACCAGCCCCTCCCTTCTTGGCCAAACTGAAAGGAAGCTGGAAGTCTTTTTCATTTGGAGACAAGGGGATTCCCACATGCTATAAAGAGGGCTGCATGGTGTTCAGATGAAAAGTCATGTTGCTGTGAGGGGACTTGTGTGGCACAGCTCTGACACTGAGTCTTCCCATGGGCAGTGCAGAACTGGGGGCCACCAGCTTGACTTGGCAGTCTAGGGCGGCAGCAGAAGCAGTGAGAGCAGGAATGCTGACAACTTCCCATGTGTCCATCCCAGTAAACGAGAGAACAAAGTCTTGTGCTACAGATCTTTTCATCCTCCTCAGTTTTTGAGGTATTTTTGCTTTGGGATTTTCCCTCAGTTCCTGTGGTATTTCATTTTGGGAATTTCCCATCTTCTTCAGCACCTGCTCCTTCTCCACACAGCCAGGCCCCGGGAGCACAGGGCTGAGCTTGGCATGCAGCAGTGGGAAGGTCCTGCTGCTGCACCAGGGTTGGGTGCAGGAACCATCTCTTGCACCTTCCCCCCAAAGATATGTGATAATGTGAAGAAATTAAACTACAAAACCTTTCATCCTTCAGCTAAACTATAACATAAATGCAGTTTGTTTTTCCTGTGGGATACATCTTGTATTCTTGCTAGCTTGAGTAATGTTCTAGGGTTCTTCTGCCTGTGTTACTGTGCTCATATAAAGGAAATACAAGGTAAGAGGTGTGGAGTAGTGAAATAATTAGTACATGTTGTGGGGTGAAAGTAAAACTGGTCTTTTTTCCTGCCGTGTGGGACCCGGCGGCTGCGCAGGCCGGGGGGGGCCCCAGCAGCCGCATGGGGGGAAAGCCTGTTGCCCGCACGTGTGGGACCGGCAGGAGCCGCGGTGCCGGTGGCGGCAGCGACAGCCATGGCGGCAGCGGCGGCTTTCGCCGGCACGATCGCAGCGGTGGCTTTCGCTGAGGGCGCTGCCATGGCCAGTGCATCCCGGCACTTCCGGCGTGGCCGCCCTCGGAGCAGTGGCTGGCCCAGCAGCGGCGGCCGCATGGCACTGAGGGCGCCACCATTAACGGATATGCTTTTCTAGCCTGTGGGGCCGGTGTTGCTTCCGGCCTGACCTGGCGCTCCCGTGAGCAAGTTGGGGCGGGGCCCGGGTGCTGACCATCCAGTCAGAGGAGGGCTGGCCCCCTGGGGCCCATCTGCGCATGCGCAAAGAAGGGCCCCCTATAAAAAGCGAGAGCGGACACCATTTTGTCTCTTTCGGCTCTGGACGTCATTCGGGTAGCATCACTCCTCATCTTCGCGCTGAGACCAACGTCCGCGTGGGGGACGGATTCAGCGATTCCGCAGCGGCAGCCTGGTGTGGTATTTCCCTAGGGGTGGACTCTTGCAGGGTCGCGTTTCTTTTTCCTTGTGGTTTTTTTCCTTGGGCGGGCGAATTAGCGATTTCTCCACTGTCATAGCCCGGGTTTAAAGACCACATCTTTCCATCAGCACTGAAATCCCTTCCCAGGGTTGAAGGGAGGGGGAGGGGGGGCTCGTGGTTTCTAACTGGCTGAGTGTTTTTCTTCAGAAAGCCGAGCGGAGGCTCGTGCTGCTGTAGGTCCTCAGGTTGGCCGCGGGCCTTCTCTAATTATCCCGGCATCTCTTCCGAAGCCCAAGAGAGAGACCAGCACTATTCCAGAGCATTGCCACCCCAACACAGGCCCTGGGAAAGCTTAATTTATCTGTTTTTGCACTTTATTGTCAGTTTTCTGTGTGTGTGAAATAAACTGTGTTATTTGTGTGGGGTTTTTTTTTCTTTTTGGGTGTGTGTGGCTTCTCTCGGACATCTCTTGTCAGAATCGCTATTTTTAGTGGTAAAACCACGACAGTACAACATGCTTAGACGTGACACAACGTTTGAAGAACATAAACATCAGATACCAAAATGTCTTGTGATCTGCTGTGGCTCTAAGACATTGGTAGAAGTGACCCCTGAATAACATGTGATCATTATGTCTTTTTGTTATTGGCTATGTTAAACCAAAACAAGTCATAGTGAGATGAATTTGCAATAGAGAAGCCATTTTTGCCCCTTGTATAGTCTTGCATGTAGTCTTTCTTTCTGGGATTCTCTGGAGCATTGTGCAACACAAGGCCCTATCCATTTTGTAGCGGCTGTGATCTTAGACGGTCTCTATCCATCGTTACCAAATTGCTAGCCCCCTGTTTTTTGCGGCAAACAAATGGCTACTGCAAAGAGGGGATTATTGTAGAGCAGTCTTTATCCTTTGCCTAGGTCCTGTATAGAAGGGCTGACAATGGAAAATTTGTTCCATTTTGTAGTATATTGACCACTTGGTGGCTTCTCCTTCCGTTTTTTTGGTTTCTCTCTTCTCTTTGTCTCCCCCTCAGAAACACAGCCCATGTAATTTTTGTGAAGAATTCTAACTGAACATGAGGAATATCTAAAGTTAGGCCTCAAGTACAGAGGTGTAGTGGCAATGAATTTCTAGAAGTCATGTAATGTGACAGTTTCAGGTTTGGTCTTGGTTGTAGTACATTAGGTCAGTTAAACTGGGTGACTTGTCTTTGGTTGTGTTGATGCCGCATGACAATCGATCATTTCCCATGCACAATCAGTCATATTCAAAAGTGCATGACAAGCGACAGGTAAATGACACTCCTGTGCCAAAAAGGGTGCTTTGTCCTTCTGATGAGTAGTGCTGCTGCTGTTGGCATAAAACAGCCCATATGTGATGTTGTCCAGCAAGACCTAGAAAAATTCGGGTTCCCTGTTCAGGTCAATGCTCTTGCCAATTAAGAAGGACTTCTACCATGCGAGTTGCCTCCATATCAAGGAATGCAGAGGTTGATTTTTCTCACCAGCTCCGAGCTCTGCAGCTTTTCTCCACCTTTCCTGTTGCAGCCTTCATAGCTGGCTTGCTCCTTCAGAGCTGCCACACCGCAGCTGTGTGAAGAAGGAGAGGTGGATGGCAGCACTGACTTTAACTGATCTAACACTCCCCCGTATCTGCTGTGGTGAGCTGGACTTTGAGCTCACAAGTCATAGGGTGACATGCTTTTCATCTGCTCAGCAGTACACCTTGTGCATGAAGAATAGGTACTGTCTTATCTTGCCACGTATAAAGGTAGACAGTGCAGTTTCTGAGGAGATGGAGTTTTTAAACCCCAGAAGGCTGCTCTGCCAAGTGGTGTGGTGTAAAGGGGTGCAGCCCTGCTGCTGTGTGGAGAGAGTTGTGCAGTTGGAGAGAGTCTAATGGGTGAATCCTGGTAGAGCAGCTCTGGGGGTTTAGAACTGCAAGATATTACCTCACATTTGGCAGCCTTTCCTTGTGGCGTTGCATCATTCCCTTTTAAGTGTTATGGCTCAAGTGTCCCTGATGCTCCCTGTGGCTTATCTAAGGTCTGCAAGCAGGAAGGTCCAGGATGCAGACATTGCTAAAGGAGCTGGCTACTAAGGACAAGCAGAATGCTTCATATTGCTACACTTTGTGAATCTGGGCTAAAACCACAGTGGCACTTTTAATCACTACTGACCTATTCTGACTCCTTGAGCCTTCTGACTCTCACTCTGTCTGCCTCAGTGAATTCTGGGACATTATGCTTCTTAGCCAGAGGAGAGAATAATGAAGAGCAATCTCTGATGGGAACTGTCCAGGTCTGCCTGGATCAGAGGGAGTAAAGATGTGTACAAGAGAAAATAGAGACTAATAATAAATAAATGAGAGTCAGGCTCTGGAAATGAAACTAGGAAAAATAAGGTAATGTAGTGGTAAGAGAGTTTCTATCTCACAGCTGTCTTCTTTCTGGCTATGTAGTTTTCAGCTATTCAGACAAAAATAAATTCAAGCCAGTAAAATAACAAATCCTTGTTTTCCCCTTCCTTGTGCTGTTTTTCTTGAAGCATCTTTCCAGGTTGATGTTGACATTATTCTTTTTGTTTGTTTGTTTAGTTTTGTTTTAGTTTGAAATCTAAATCCAAATGTTCTCTTGTCTGTCAGTAAATAACAAAAATTAGATTTTTTTTCCGCAGGTTGCATGAATTGTGCAGGTATGTAGATTTTATAATGTGTTTACTTAATCAGTGGTTGCTGAAATTCTTAGAAGGTGCTTTAAGTGGCAACTCTGTTACTCTACTGATTGTAGATCCTTTTTGTTTGAGGAGGTTATGCATAGATTTTTATTAAGTTTGGTTTTATTTGTGGATCTATGGACCTGAATCAGTAGTGGAGAAATCTGAAGCTTGAGTTTAGAGGGTAGAGGGAAAGAGGGTGAGTAGTCTTATTCCATGTAATTTAAGAGCAGTGTCATAGTGGCAGTGACTGTCTCTAGAACGATTAGCTTCATTGTTTCAGATGAGATTCCAATTTTCCTATTGATGATGTTATGACTAGGTGCACAAGGAGTGCTGTATTAGTCTGAAGCCATGATCAGTGTCTTTAATCTTTACAAAGGTTAGAAATCCATTCTCCTCCCCACTGGTTAGAGAGCTTTTAATCTAACACTGTAACTTGAGGTACATTGTATTTTAGTTTATGGTCAGCTAATGTTACCAGCCTTCACTGGAAGTTTTTCTCCCTCCTCTTGTTGCCGATTTTTTTTTTCAAATGTGTGTGTGTATGTGGCTCGCTTGGGGCCTATTTGGAAAAAGATTTGTAATCTTAGCCCTCATCAGACCACACAAGTCAAGAGGCTTGATCCCCTCTTGGGCTTGTCAGCAGTCAGCTTAATCAGGACAGAACGTGAGTTGTGGTGAGAGTGGGGGAGGTATGTTTTTAGCCCACACTTGTAGATCAGTGTCATGGGGGGCCAGCAACACTGTGCTGTTTGGCAGTGAGGGCTCATTATGTGTCTATCCCCTGTGGTCCCACAGCAAGGACTTGAGGCTTCTGTTCACAGTGAATGAATGTGGGGAGGGGAGTGCTTGGCCTCCTTCAGCTCTGAATGCTTTCATTGAGACCGTGGTTGAGAACTCTTTCCAATTGAGCCCTGTTGCATCCTTCACAATTTGAATTCCTTGGGACTTTGTGAAGATGCAGAGGATGGGATACAGGCTGTGGAGGCTCTGACAGACTGAGGTTGCACAGTGTGCGTAGTTTTGGACAACCTAACAGTTGTGAACTGAAACAATGTCTACTTTTTGAGTTCTCATTTTAATAGGTGACAACAAGAAGAGGTTATTAGTTGTTCTCCAAAGCTCCCACTGTGTCACAAATCTGACTGTAAAGATATATATAGAAAGAGAGCATTTACCAGCCTTGAGAAGTGCAGTGGTAAATGTTAGACCATGTTGCTTGCTTCCGGCTGCAAGTATTTAGAAGAAGCAGTGTTCTCAGGGGGCTGAATGACATTGTACTCTGTATCAACTCCATTTGGCTTCAGATCCATGAAGGTTTCTTCTATACTCATATCACCAGATGCCTGGCAGCCAAGTAGCCCATCAGCCTCTGAACCCAAGCCAGTACCCTCCCTCAGAGCAGTTTTGCATTGTGCAGCTGTGTCAACTCGAGTCAGTGCTGAAATAGTAGGTGTCTTCTGCATCACCTAGCATGGAAGCAACCAAGAGCAGGTTCTGTAGAAGCCATACTGAGTGGAGTAGGAGCTCTTATCATGTAAAGACACACTCAGCAGCTTCCATCCTGACCACAGCTTTTTATCTTCCTCACACATCTTCCTGCACTCACCAGCCCTTCAAACCCAGACTGTGTCACCTACCCTTGGCACAAAATACCAAACCCTGTGCAATCGCTGTCTCAGCAGATGCAGGCAGAACCTGCTTAATTGGAGCAGAAGCATATGCTGAAATATACACATTAGTTTATGGTTTGTGTAGAAAGTCACACACTGACACAGTGTCATGAAATTTAGCATGTATATTTGCAGCAGACTTAAGAGAAAAAGTCTGTGTGTCATAACACACCTTCTACCATGTGTGCTGGCATAGTTAAATAGTGCAATTAACCCAAGGCTGGAGAAAAGAGCTTTGCCTGGTGAAAAGGTGTCCTGTGCACAGCAGTTTATCTTTGTACTGTATGCGAGAGTTGTGACAGAATAATTCAGTTCCCACTGAGAGTTGTCAGTAACAGATTCCTGTTACTTTTGTTAGTATCATTAGGATTTTGGGTTTTTTTTCTCTTTTTTCTTCTTTGCATACTGCAAATATTTATACTGTGCTAACTAAACATAAGCTGATCTTGCAACTGGAGTGGAAATCTGCAAACAGCTTTGCTCCTGAAATTACTCCCGGCTGAAAAGCTGAGGTGTGCTCCTGTATCCTAGGTGGAATAAATGCTCTTTCATGGCTGCTCTAATGCTTTTAGATTTGGCTGCATGGAGTTTGGGGGAACTCAGAACCCTCTAAAACAGATTTTAGCTTTTCTCATACATTTTTGTTTTTCATATGTCTGTAATATTTTTCTGCAAATATAAAAATGGTATCAATATATCTAAACTATTGTACATGAGAAATGTGTAGAATATGATGAGATCAGAAATGATAAAATTTTAGAGGGAGAAGTGTATTTGCATATACAAATTTTACTTTCAAAGAAAAGCCTTTGATATGTTATATTGCATTTTAGATGTTCCAGGGATCACAGGCAATAATTATAAGTGATTCCATGTGCACAAAAGAAATAAGCAAAACCATTAGACAATTCGATAATTCGATCATTAACAAGCTCTTAATATAACTGTATTAATGGAAACAGCTATAAATGTAAAACTCTATCTGGTTACTGTCTGATATTACATCAAAGCTGAGGAGCTTTCACAAGCAAAAGTAACTTACCCTGAGATAATATAAAACTGTTAGAATAAAATTTCAATGGGTTGTGCGGGGAATTCTTCTCAGTTCACAGTACTTATAAAAACAACCCCAAGTGCTAATAAAAAACCAATGAATAATGTCATGCACACCCTAAGAGGTAAGTATGGTATCAATTAACCTGAAGCTGGGATTAGTGCACAGAATTAGGTGGGATGTCACCCAAGGGGCAAGAGAAGGGTCAAAGGGTATCTGCTGGATTTGGGAGCTGTGCACCTGATAAGCCTGGTGAGCCTGAGGCTGGACTCCGAAAGGCTGTGCAAACCAGGAAGGGAGCATGGGTATTGTATTCCTGGCAGGAAAGGGACAGGATGGTGGTGCTTTTCCCTTGCTGAGGTAAAAAGGGGATTTCCAAGAGGGTGGTTCACTGAAATGTATTTTGATCTTGGACACGATTGGAGTTTGCAGAATCCTGATGTAGAAGCAAGCAGAGTAGCCTTTCTGTGTGTGAATGGCTTGGGGTGAGAAGGAGGTGATAAACGATAACAGGCCAAATGTTACCGAGGGGGAAAGATTTAACAGATTGAAGTGAGTCTGTGAGAGTCTATATGGCTAGACAGCAGGGGATGTTAGCTGCCTGTGGAGCAAGTGACTGTCAGCACCTGGTATGTGGCTACTATTTAAAGCAGCAGGCCTGGTATGTGTCAGGGAGGATGTTTGACAGGTGCTGTCAAACTTTGGAGTTACTTACAGGATGCTGTTACGCAACTTCTGTCCACCCAAAACAGCATAAAGTCTTTTTGAAAAGCAAGGTGGCATACAACTTATTAATAGGGATGTTGCAATCTTCTTTCTAGGTCAGCACTTGCCAATCTTTGCTGACTCCATCAGGAGACCTTCAAATTACTTGTATTAGAAATTAGGGAGGGAAAAAGTTGTGTTGTAGATCATTGCTTTGATTTCGCCTCTCTCCCTCCTTCATCCCTTCTCCTTCATCTCCAGTCTCACCATCCACTTCCAGTAAATACTTCGTCTTCCGCTTCTGCAGCCTAAAGAGTTGTGCAATCATCTAGGACTGTTCTCAACAGTCTTAACTAAACCTCCAAGCTTTTTCAAGGCGTAGTTGATTGATCCTGGGTACATTTCCTTGAAGGAAATAGCTCCTAAAGAAGGCATGTAACAGCTCTGTGAGCATTGAAGTGCATGTTTAGTTCAGCTGAGATAAAAAGACAGAAATCCCCAGTCAATACTAGTGTGAGATGTGACTGCCACTGAGTGGTAAGAGCAGGTTTGTATGCAGCTTGGAATGCTCTGGGTGTACAAAGATGGAGGATCAATGCAGGGAGGAGATTCACTCCTATTTCCAAAAGGCATGATTTTAACAAGTTATGTATCTAATGCAAAATGGAAACTCAGAGAAAAAGCATTTCAGTTTTTCATGTGTCTCTGACTGTAAATGTGTGTGGGACTTTATTATTACTGTGAAGTGACTACTGTCTTTGTGATCTATTTTCCCAGTGGGTAGGAAGAATATTCTCTTGTTTCCTAGATGGCATACAGATAAACTCCATCTGATTTGAATAAAGTAGGCAGAATTTTACTTTTACTTGCTATGACTGAGGTTACTTGGATTGCCTGGTGTTTTCATATTCAAGGAAATGAAAGAAGGTCAATTTAAAGTATGAATTTCAAATGGCCCTGCTAGACTGCAACTCTTTGGGATTTAACTGACCATAATTAGTTCTGTACTAATGTTTGCAATGCTCTAATTCTAGTCAATATTTTTCCTTTCCAACTCCTCTCCATTCAAGATCAGAATGGTGGAAATCTAATAGTGTCAGAAAAGGAATTGCAGAAGGAGAAGAGAACCTAAATGACTCTTGCTTGAGGAGAGCATATCTAAGATGAATGAAAGGTAGTTTTGCTGGACCACATTGGAACCTCAGTGTGAAGTGGAGAAAATGGTAGAATCATTTCCAGAAGTCAAGTGAATTAAACCAGAAAAACACAATAACCCAAAATGAAAAAGAAGATTGGACATGCAAAGGCAAAGCTCTTTACTCATTGTAAAAGCCGCCAATAACCTGTATCAATCTATTGACATTTTTCATTTATTTTCGCCTTCCAAAACAGTGATCATTCATGGAATTTAAAGATACTAATGCTTCTTAAAGTGGAGAGAAAAGCGTGAGTGAGCCTGCAGAAATGATTTTAAAAAGCAGGATACAAAAGTAAGCTGAAGAGGACCAAAAGTTTTTGATTGTTTAATTCATGTCAATTGTAGACATGCTGGAGCTGAACAGATTTGATATAAAAATGTTATATATTGAATAGTTCTTTTGAGAATGTGGGGTTATGAAATAAACCTCACAATAATCTTTCTAATGGTTGTTTGTTCTCATGTTTGAAAAGCAGTTACAAGAGGTTTCATCTTGCCACAAACCTCTTTTTAAATTGGGGAACAGTAAGTATGTAGGTGTCACAAATATTGTCCTGACCTTTGCATTTGTGATGTTTAGTTACCATACTTCAGGTATGACACCTTTTAGAGAAATCAGTGGTCACTGCGTCAGTAGTAGCTCAGTGCTGGCATTTGTCGAAGAACTGTAGTGCTCTTCTCTCAGGAAAAGTAAGATAAACTTTGAAAATGTGGATGTGTGTCAGAACAATAATTGCTACTCTAGCCCGGTTACTCAAAGAGGTTCAAGTGATCTGTTGATTTGATGTTTATCAAAGCTTGGAATAATGGGAAGGTTTGAAAGGATCAAAGAAGAATTAATGTTACTCCAGTATTTTAACATGTGTGGCCTATGTGATGATAGGTCAGTCGTGCTTATCCCAGGATATGTATTATGTGGAACAGTGTCTTTGTGAATGGCAATCAGGTATCATATTTGCCACTATGGTAAGGAGTAAGAGTAACATTTGTTTGATAAAGCTACAGTTTGTAAGCTCATGAAAGCATCTAATCTTAATAATAGCTAAATCAAATTTATATCTGGACTCCTGTTGAGTGAAGAGGCAGCAATAGCCACTGACTTCCCTAAGGTGGCTGGAAAATTGAGCAAAAATGCATCTGTAGTACATCTGAGTTCCATGCATGACACAAAACTACTTATAGAAATGATGCAGGAAAGTACCGGGGGTCAAGGTGAACAGTCAGTTGATCACATGCTCATAGTGTGCTCTGGTGGCTAAGAAAGCAAGTGCAATGCTTCCCACATCCCGGCAGGAAAGTAGAAAGCAAGGAAGAGAGAAGAGAGCCTTACCTTTTTGCAGCATAAGGGATGAGGTTTCTACAGTTTTGAGTTTGTTTTTGTTCTTTGTTCTGTCAGCAACAGCTGAATTTGTCTGCCACATAGCTGTAGAAGAAGCTTCCTTCCAGGAGACCCTGTGCATGCTGTGGCCAGAGATTTAGTCTGGGCTGCGGGGCTGTAGACAACTCATTGGGCAAGGCTTGGATTTGTATCACTGAATCTGTATTTAGATTTTCCTGCTGCTATTTCATCTCTTTTTCCCAACTCAATTAAAAATCTGGCTGCTGTCTAGCTATCGAATGCTAACACAAACACCTGTGTGGCAGATGTGTCCATTGACAGTCCGTCAATGCTGATCCATCATCAGAGCCATGAGCCATAAGCCAGCCCATGGAGCAATTAGAAAACACTTTTTAGTTTTTTCCCCCCTCTTCTGTCCTTCCTCCCCATTTTTAATCCTCCTATTTTCCCAGAGTTTTCTCTCTTCTGCTTCCTGCTATTGCGAGTTTGTAAGGTGAGCCTTGCTCAGACTTTCTTATCTGTCTCTTTCAGATAAGAAAACAGCCTAAACCAAAGGACCACATTTTTCTGGCTGCAGAGTGACTGGTTTATACTGACAAATGTTAAATTACAAAGTCCAAATGTCAGTTGTATGTGCCAGCTCAAGAAAAATATCTTGAAATACTGATGTTGTGAGGGCTACACCAGACAGGATTAAGAATTTAGTGATGAATTTCCTCTCCTTCTGAAAAGACCTAGTGCCCCAGATGTGTTTTGGAGATACTGACTGTAGGACAGAGTACACTCTCATTGCCTTTTTGAAAATGAAGGCTCAAGTCAGCAGCAGAAATTTCGAGTTTGAAAGACAAGAATGGGAATAGTTAAAGAGGTGGGATATAATAACACTGCAAAGATTTTTACTGTACTTTTTAAGACAGTCTCTTTACAAGAACATTCTCTTTCTTTTGCTGGAAACAAGCTAATGTAAAAAGCCTCTTTCTTATTCCACTGTGCTTTCCTTGTGATCTCTGTCTCTTCTTTTGCCTAAGAAGTTCCCTACTTACAGCTCTCCAGTTTAGGATTGCCTTCAATTTGTGGTCCCCAACGTGCAGTAACAATAATTATGGGGTGGGGTGGGAGATGTTCCTGCTGGGCAAAGGAGACAGTTTCAGAAGGGCAAGAGGGAAATATGCTCTTTTTTAGCAGAGGAAATGAGATAGTTTCATTTGCCCAACTGGAGTGATAAAAGATGGCTTCTGTGAAGATGTGTTGGATGTGAGTGACTTCTGTAGCAGGGAGGATAAGGCTGAATGGTTTTGCCCAGTTGCTGTGTACAGAGCAATAGAACAAGGGAGGCCAGCTTGCTGCCCCCTTTGTCTTGCTTCTGTGAAACTTTGGCTTTTGCTTACCAAACCGTTGCATGTGCTAGCAGAGATCATGCCAAGATAATTCAGAGGATTCAGTCTTCACTTACCAAAGCTAACTGATTTTTAGTCAAGGGTTCCTGGCTCAGATCGGTGGTACAGTGTTACTAATTTAGAGTCATAGTGTGTATCCCGTCACGCTTATTTGAGTAAAAACTTCTATTGACTTCAGCATGTTTGAATATTTGCTTTAACAGAAGTGGTACCATTGTAACAGTGAGGAGCTGTTTTTCGACTGTGTTGGGGCTCTAGAATGCTGAAACCAGCAAATCTCTAAAATGTAGCCTAGAAGATGATAGGATATGTTTAAGTTAGGATGCAGAGTCACTTGGAAAACAGCCCAAGTGCCTCTGGAAAGTAAATTACAAGTTTAATCTCTTTATTGAGCTAGAAAGTACACCCTCAAGAGAGAAAGGAGAATGGAGATTTTTTCTCTTTTTTTTAAATTTTTTTTTTCTTTCCTCCCTACTCTCTTTTTCTTAAATATTGTTCAACCATGGACTAACAGGATTGTTTTGGAGCAGAGATGTTTGCATAGTCATAGAATAACATGGTTTTTTTTAATCAGGTTAGGGCTTTCTTCCTACTAAAATTTCTTAAGTTGTTATACTCCCCAGCTGTGGAGAGGGGGAATCTGGAAAACACATTTCTTCCTGGGAAGAACTTTGATCACGCTTGTCCCTACTTCTCCCCTCACCTTGTATGATGGATTATATACCAGCAGTCATTGCTGCCTGGACCCTTTCAGAAGTGAAAGAATTCCATGAGTCTTCTGTGAGCATCTTCAAGTGGAAGCTGACCTCTGTGATTTAGTTAGTATTGACTGCTTTGTCAAGAAAGTGTTAAGATCCATTTTATAGTTCAGTTTTCTCTGAGGTAGTGACATAGGGTGTTGTAGAATAAGAAAGTGAAAGTAAAAACGGTCTTTTTTCCTACCATGCGGAGGGGGGCCAAGGGCGCACCGGGAGCCGGTGGCACAGGGCTGCGGGCAGCGCCGACGCCCGCGTGGTTTTTCGGTGGCCCCTCTTCCCCCTGGCGGCGTGGCGTGGATGGCAGGGCGGCCTCGTGCAGTGGTGGCGGCTCCGGCAGCGGGGAGCGGCGCCGCGCGGGTTCCCGACGCAGGC
>VYZS01000260.1:1811-16520 GCA_013400695.1 Neodrepanis coruscans | reverse complement strand
TTCTATAAGACTAGGTTCTATTCATCTACAGTTATGTTCATACAATTATTTGCTCTCATGTACATGTGAGAAGAAAGGTGAAAAATGCCGCATGTTTATACATAAAGATGTATGTGCAGGTATGGGGGCCAACTTTGACAATTCTCCTGGTTATCATATTGCTTCTTCTTAATCTCCCTTGCCACCTGAATATGAGGCCAGGAGAAATTATAGTACATGATGTCTGAATAACNAACTTTAAATCTGTAGCAAAGCAGATAGTTAAACTAAGACCCTTATCATTCTTGCCTCATGATTGTCTGTATAAAAATGACAGACTTTGTCCACAGGCATATCAATCCACTCAAAATCTCAGCAATTTTTCTCACTCTTTGAGTCTCTCTCAGATATGTAATGTAGAATTAGGTGGGAAGAATCTGAGCCTTAGCTGCACCTGTAATCTATATGGATTAAAAGCTTCTCCTTACCAGCCACATAACATTGCACCTGAGCATTGGTAGATATCAGAATCTGAACCCAATCTAAACCAAAAACTTGGAATATGAATCTTAAACTGGATTCTGAATCAGCGTTTAAAATAACACCATATTTAATCCTTAATTGACTGTGAAGTCCCTATTTGAATTCTGAGTGATTTTAATTAAAGGGAAAAAATATATTTTCCAAAAGTTAAGATGTATTACTATAAATTCTCCAGTGGTCCTACTGATGATCACAACAGGTGTGGTTATTCTAGCAGTCTGGAACTACAGTGGAAGGTACTGTAGGTATTCTGTTGAATGGTTTAATGCATAATTCTAGAAGTAATGGTTTCAACAAGTTGAATGTAAAGAAATATTGCATGAAAAGATAGTAATAACATGTTAAATAGTTTCATAAGAATAATCTTAAAAGCAGCAAGAAATAGCAACCTAATGTTAGACAAAGAAAGGCACATCATATGGCAGACATGGCAAATATATATACTTCTATAAGACTAGGTTCTATTCATCTACAGTTATGTTCATACAATTATTTGCTCTCATGTACATGTGAGAAGAAAGGTGAAAAATGCCGCATGTTTATACATAAAGATGTATGTGCAGGTATGGGGGCCAACTTTGACAATTCTCCTGGTTATCATATTGCTTCTTCTTAATCTCCCTTGCCACCTGAATATGAGGCCAGGAGAAATTATAGTACATGATGTCTGAATAACATGAAGGATTTTTAACATTTATTTTTGATTTTTTTTTCTGATCAACAAGTAGAGAATTCTAAAAGTTAACAAAGCTTCTTCAGTTCATGAAAGGATATCACTTCAATTCTCCAGGGCCAGAATATTTGATATCAATACTGCAAGAAAAAAACAGATCCACAAATCCACATAAAAGAGATTAATTGTGATCTTGAGAAGGAAAGCACATGTCAGATGACAAAATGGTAAAAACTAAAAGCATTACTATATAGCTGTTGACATTACCTACTATACATGAAAAGTTCCTCCCTTCTTGATCAATACATCTCAGTCTTCCTTTCACGACTTATTGGTTACTAAATATGCTACAATTCAGAAACTTGCTTTTTATTATATACCCTAAGGAACACTCAAACCTTGTTTCTAAGCCCATTAAAAAGACTTTCTTACAACAAAAAGATTTGAGATATCTAGGTATGTTCTTTAAAAACTAGAAAATAGTACTGTTTAAAAATAGACTCAAAGTCTAATAATTTTATAGTTTTCTGAACAAGCAGAGAATATCAAAAGGACAAGTACCTTGAAGAAGAACAGAAGCCTATGAAATTCTAAAAAAAGACATGGCCACATTGAATGAGGAAACTGCTGTATCCTCATGTTCTGCAAACAATGGCAAGCAGCTCCACATTAAGGTAGGTGCTTTCATTTGCAAACTTGCACTTTACAGTTAAGACTCTTTAATTTTTTAGTAATTTCTAATGCTCACAATAGTATGATTAATGTTGGGACTTCTTTTGAGTTTTTGTCTACTGTTCATCATTCACTTTTGTCACGTTTTCTTGGGTTTTTTTACATCAAAACACTTCTATATTTATTTAATTTCTTTTTTCCCCATTACCACTCTGTCTTTGAAATGCTTTTACAACTATCTTCTCTTTTTCCTCCTGTTTCCACTTGCTTGTTTTCTAGACAATTGTTATAAGTGTGAGCTCTGGCAATGTGAAGAAATATCCCCCATTCCTTCTCTTGAAGCAGAGCCTTGGGTGGATTTTATGCCTTAAAGTAACTCTGTAAACTATTTTTGAGTATTAAAATGCAAAAAGCACTCTTTTATTACAGCGCCAGGTCCACAGGAATATTTTCCAAATGGCATGTACTGAATGACATAGGTTTTGCAAGTTTATACAATCATCTAATTACAATATTCAGACACTACCTCATCAGTTACATCCAATTCCAAAACCACCCTTCCCACAGTACTGCCCTCACCACACTTCTGACATGCCTTCTGAAGGCAAAGTCAGAGATTCCAAAAGCCCTTATCTTCTTCTTCCTCATCTTGACCTTTGGTTTTTGGCACAGTATAACCTCTTCTGGAACGATTTTAATGCTTTTGACCAACTTTGACTGGCACTGCTAGATGCTATATGTCTTTTTCTCAGTCCAGCTTCACAAATAGAAAAACCTTTTATTTCATTCAAATTCCTATCTGTAGAAATTCTTAATATCTGTAGATGATAAACCATATTTCAGAAAACTTGTACGAAGTTAATATAGCTTTTACGGTTCCATATCTATCAAGAATTTCTCCGTATCACAGGGTTATAAAAAAAAAAACCAATCTAAAAAAAGACAGGTTCATAAGAATTTCATTTAGTATAATTAACTTTTTATAGAGAGAAAATTCAAAGCAATCAGATAATACAGCGTAGAAAGAGAGATTTTAAACAATTCTCCCCCACAAACAGGTCTTTTATGTCAGATTTGACTTCAACGCACTCAGAAGCACAGGAAGGGACTGGGAACTCTGCAAAATGCCTGATGAACCCTCAGAAACCTCTCCTCAGCCCACAGAGGCTGATGTTGCTTCTGGCCGCACTGCCTTCTGGTAGCATCTGGATCATCACCTCCCTTGCCACTTCAGGAGCTGGCAAAACCAGACAGTTGTGATATCCAGTAAAAGTTGCAGAACATAGAAATTTACTTATATCTTGCTCTGAAATTTCTTTCATGAAATTTTACTTGCAATTCTGTAAGTATATAAAATCAAGATTTTCCTACCTGAGATGTGTAACCTATTCAACATTTCCCAACATGTAGTACCAGTAAAAGCAATATTCTCCACCCACCTACTGACAACCATGTATATTATTGTGGATTCATGAATTTTTGTTAATGTTTTTGGTTGAAATTGCTGTTACTAATCTATTACATAATTAACCACTAATTTAGAAGCTTTTCTCTATTTTCTTTACAAAGTGCTGGGACTGCATTAAGCCAACTAAAGTAATTGGAACATTTTCTGAAAAACTTCAGAATTCATTATATAGGATTTTTTTTTTCCTGTTCTCAGCAGTTCATGATAAATGAATAAACCTGATTTCAAGATTTCTGCTTAGGAGGAATATCCTGTCACACAGTAAGTGACCTGTTGCAACATCTATTATTAGTTGCACTATTTAATTAGGATATACACTCAGGAGATCTGCTTAATCAGGATGTCTCCCAGTGAACACATTTAAGTGCAGCAACACTCATTGGCAATGGCTTTCATAATGGGGATAGTAACTTTCTTTAATTGGGATACCTTAGGATGTGTTAGTGCATTAATCTGAGTCTTGCAGTAGTTCTGCCTTCTCTGAAAAGAGCTTTCAGATTTTCTCATTCTGTGACAGAAAACACATGAAATTTGGATTGCCTTATTTTCCGCTGTGATAAAGTCTCTTTCTTCCTAGTAGCTGGTAAGTGCTGCATTTTGGTTTCAGTAGAAGGATAATGTTGATAACACGCTGATGGTTTTTGTCATTGCTAAGTAGTGCTGGTCCTGAGTCAAGGACTTTTCAGTTTCCCATGCTCTATCCTAGTCCCTCCTTCTTTTTGGGACAGGAGGTCAAGGACTGAACATTCAGATGGATTTTCTTCTACCTTATTGCTTCCTGAGATGAACCTGTTTACCTTCATACATGAACATATGTAGAGTAGATCGTAAACCAGCTCACATATTACTTGGTTACTTGTTGCACTGTTACTTGGTTATCTGCTTCTTGTCTGATCTTTTACACATTTTTAAGCCCATATTTTCTTATCTCGAGAACCACATTAAGGCCATCAACAGGGCCCAGTCCTGACAGCTGCTCATCAGAACAGACACAAGGCAAAAAGCCATCATTTCTTACAGTAGGTCATAGTTTAGAGATGGCTGAGAAAAAGTACTCTATATTCAAAAGTTAGAGAGGAAGAATGCAAGCAGCTGTGTTATGTGCTTTCATTAAACTGCCTGTTTATTCATTACCAATTCTATCAGCCTCAGTTGACAAAACCTTACCAACAGGCAATTTTTAAAAAAGAAAAAAGATACAAAATCTGCAGCCTTTATGTGCACATATTCAAGTGCCATCTCCAAGAACATCTACTGAAATAATTTGAGCTAGAAATATGCTGCTCATTGACAATCCAAGATAACCAAGAGCTTATTGATCTCTCTTCTCCTCGTCCACTAAGAAAAAGAAAGAACGATAAAGAGCTGCTTGTTGAAATAAAATGAACCATACTTAACATCAAGTATAATCCACAAAAAAAAAAAAAATAGGATTAGCTGAGTTACCGTTGGCAAAATATCAGTGAATGACTTTTTTTTTCCCTACCCTACCTTTGCTCCCTAAATTCAACAGCAGATGGAAAGAAAGCAAAAGTAATATCAAACATGTTACATCCTGGGAATGCAAAGCTTCACAAAATCCTGTGTGATTGTACAAACCTATCCACCCAAGCAGATGCTGCTACTTGTTCACTTGAGGTTTGAGCTGGCTGGATATAGGCCAGCTCCAGCCCAAAAGCTACAGAACCTTGTTACTTGGTTTATTATTTCAGGATTAGCACTATGGTAACACATGCTGCTGGCTTGCATCCAGCTGTCTGAGAGCACAGATGGAACGGGAGCACAACTGTCCAAACCTGTACATGTAAACATGGCCTGCATGTCACTGCAGATCTCCATTTGAGGAACTAGGACAGGAAGTCCATGGGCTATACACAATGAATCTTATTCTCTCTTCCCTAACATAAGTATAGGAAGTAATGACACAACAAATTGCTGCCGTGAGCGCAGGTATCAAGTGCAATGATAACCTTACTTAGCAGCATCTTCAAAGTACACTAATTCTACCCACTTATCTAGTGCCCAGTTGTTTCCTTTTCTAGATTCTGGGGTTATTTTTCCTTGCATTTAAGTATTTTTAGAATAGATTCTGATGCCACAATATATGACTAAACGTTATATTTCATGCCTGGACAATTAATACCTGACAGCATATTAAAGCAGCACTTCATGATTCAAATATCCCTGAATAGGAATTATATCACTAGAAAGCACTTATATTACTAATTTCTTGTCAAATCACATTGATATTTTGTGCAGAAGTCCCCCATGTTATGGCCCTATCTGGCAGAGTACTTCAGGAAGTTTTGGATGGAAAGAGCATTTTGGGCTCTTACTGATAACTGGAGAGTGGGTTGCAATTCATTTAGAAGCCTACATGATCAGAAAGTCTTTCATGTCTGATTTCTCTTCCCTTTCAGCAACCAATGTCAAATGTTTTGTAAAATGAAAAGGTTTATATGAACTTTTTCATTCAGTTTCTATTCTGAGCTGCTATTTATTTATTTTAGAGAAAATCTAGAACTTTTTACTAACAGCTGGTATTATCTCCTGCACAGTATATCCTGCATCACTCAGAAGTTTCCAAATCAAACCCATACCTTGAGGTTGAAATGGTAATTTTCTTCTGTTTTCTGCTTAGTTTCCAAATTCCCAAATGCAGAGTTCATCTTTTAGTTCAACAGTTAGTACACCACTAGCATGCTTTAGCATTCAGCTTGAGAAATTTTGAACATGGCTGACAGTATTCAGCAGTGGAATTATCTTATATCTGCTGAACTTTTTATACATATAGATAATAATATTGGCAAAAAAATTACCCCCGAATTCATGCAGCACCAGTTTTAGCTATTGAATAATGCAATGTCTTTTGTTCTGCAAAGGATCTCTTAACTTTCTGAGAAGAAACACATAGACTCGTTCAAATCACCTTTTGACCTTCTCTTCATTGAGTTCTTTACGTTTCCCATCATAAGATACACTTTGCAACTCTTAAACATTTTCTTTCTCTAAATCATCTATTTTAACTGCAGGACTCAAAACTATTTCAATATTACTCTCATAAACACATATAAAGGAAATATTTCTTTGCTATTTTAATTAATATTTAATTTATATATCTAATGATGTCTTTAACCCAACTAGCCAAAGCTTCCCATTGGACACTTTTCTTCATGTATTACCATGCATTTATATGTCTTCAAATTCATGTGGCACAAGTGCATCTGTATTTTCTGTTCAATTTATATTGTTTACAGCTTTATTTTACCACTTCATTATCCCTTCCATTATCTATAAACCTAAACAGCTTCCCACCCAATAATTTGTGCCCCCCTCAATCTTAAAATTTCACATTTATGCATGGGAAATACATCTCTGCTTCTGACAAATGATGCATGTGGCTATTTTAACAAATTCTCACTAGTTTATTCACTGAATAAATTAAGAAGGTCATAGTCCTTTCAGTTACACACTGTAGGTCTTCCATAAAGTCTGAGTCTACATACTAGTATAGTCTTCTATCAAGGAGGCTAAACTTTCTGTACTGAACCACCTTCCAAAAGACACCAGATTTTTTCCAGACTTCATAGGTCACCTGAATAGATTAGCCTTTCACCTTGACTAAGTAAGGTGATGGAAACCACAGGTTTCTCTTTTCCTTATCCTACCTCCACATGTAGTCTATTTCATGTGACAAGACATCTGCAGACATCTGCTAGTATCACAATTCTGTGGCACAACTTTCACTTGTGTTTCTGCAGAGCTAGCTGAGAAAGCATAGGATTCATCTGCAAGAGACTCACAGAGATGCAAAAGGCAACACCAGCATATAAACAACTAGACCCTTGTTATGGGGTGGAAACCAAGTCCTGAAGTTAAAACCTGTTTTTCCTTTTCCCCCATTTTTTTCCCTCTCTTTTGGGGGACGGGGAGGGGGCTTTTGGGTTTTTTGAGGGTTTTTAGGGGCTTTGGGAGGGAAGGGGGAACGGGGGTGTTTTAAACCTTGCCTTTTGTATGTTCGTGGAGATGGGCTAGCCTGGCAACGGTGGCGGGTGCAGCGCAGGTGGACCGTCCTGTCCCAGCACCTCTGCAGGTCCATGCGGGGGGGGGGGGGCCCCCCCCGCAAGCCTGCAGAGGCGGCCGCTGCCTTCCCCTTTCCCGTGCTGGTTCTCCTGCACAGCAGTGGCGGCCTGGGGCTGTCTCCCTGCTGGGGGTGTCCCCCATTCCACCTTGAGGGCTGGCAGGGGGTGACTACTGCCTCTCCCCCCTCCACCAGTCCACCCTGTGAGCACGGCCCCGCTGCCACGGATGGCGGCACAGCTGCCACGATCACGACATCACCCCAGCAAACGGAGCCAGCCAGCAGCAATGGAGGATGGCCACCAAACGCCAGTAGATCTCGGCTCAACTGCTCTCGGCACTGTGCACATGCTCAGTGAGTTTCCCATGCGCATGGAACGCAACACTGAACAGAGTTGTCAGTGGCCACTTGCGGCAGGGGAGCCGCCCCACCGTGAGTGGCTACTGCTAGCACAGGTTGAGGGCAGCCCGGTGTCAGTACCGGGGCCCCCAGGATGCCCTGCAGTGCCCGTGGGTGGCCCCTATTGCTCCTCGAGCTCTGGCCACGTGGCAGCCTGACGGGAAGCACTGCCATTTTGTCTCATGGCGAGATCTCACAGGGGGCGGTTCCCGGGCGCCAGTTACCCAATCCGGAGGCTATGTGCACCCGGGAGGGACTCCAAGATCGCACGAGATTGGCGCTCTATAAAATGGCGATCCCAGAGGCCATCTTTGCTCTTTTGGGATTCATCAGTCATTGGCGTTTTTCAGTGGCACGGGCAGTATAGCAGCTCCAATGGCAGCGGTAAGGGATGAAGACCGCATCCTTCTATCAGCTGCAGTGTTTTTCCTTCCCTGGGGGATGAGGGTCTCACTGGTTCCTTTAATTTTCCAGTGTTTTTCAGGAAACCCCGGCGAGGACCCAGCACCATCCCAGATTCCTCCCTCACACCAGTTGCTGGCTTTGGAAGAGCTTAATTTGTCTGTCTTTGTGTTTTTATTGTTGGTTTGTGTATTCATGTAGAATAAAACTTGTGGGTTTTTTTGGTGTGTTTTGTTCTTGGTTTTCTACTGGGTTTCTCTCGTTACTATTAAGCCCCTCTAGGGTGTCCAAACCAGGACAACCCTAAGGCTTACTATCTCACCAGACCATTACTCATTTTTTGACAATTTATTAATAAGACAGATTTTCTCAGTATTTTGTCTGACTTGAAAAACTTTAAATTCATCCTATTGTTAGGAAAATTCCAAGTTCAAGTCCTGATTAGTATTGTGGAAGAATCCACATCCACACACAATATCTGCGAATGCCTGTGCCTTGCATATGTGCTTATAGGCACAAACACACAGATAGAATGGTCAAATTTCTGTGGCATTTGACAATTAAGCTTAAGCAATCACATCAGGGGGTCTGAGGTTATGTACTATCAGCTTTTTATATATCAGATTATTAAACTAATCAAAATAATGTCAGCACTGCAGGCTTTGATCATTTCATCAAGTGAAGAATGTTGAATTAGATTTAGGAAGAGAGATCAAATGAACAGGTTGTCTCACAAGTTCTCCCAATTACAGAATCTTGTTTTAATTCATTAATACAGTTCTACTCATTCTTAGGAACCAAAAATGTTGTATAAGTGCTGTTAAAGTGCACATGTAGGAGACAATTGAATTTGTGTAGGTCCTACAAACATGCCTGCCATACAAGAGCATTTGTTTAACCAGCAAAAAGCATGAAAGACACAGAAATTGAGAATTTATTAAGCAAATACACTTTTGCTTTTTTGTCTCAAAGAAGATTAAAGGGAAGTTTAAAACTTCCAAAACAACTGCCTCTCAACAGCTTCCTAGCCTTGCTCATCACAGTGCCTCTGACTGGGGACATAGAGCATTTTACAGTTCTTCTCAAAGTTGAGAAGCTTCTTGAAGCTGGAAAGATGTCAGTAGCTGCTGATGATGCTGAGTGATCTACCAGCACCTTAAATAATTGTATGCTGCATTGCAGATCTCAAGTCTGGTGTGGTTACATAAATAATATTAACAGATTGTAAGTAATACAATAGATTGTGAATAACTGTAAATAAAAATAATCTTAAATAATATTCATCTTTTGATATTGTTGTGCTGTTTTTGGCTCGGATAGAGTTAATGTTCTTCATAGTAGCTAATATGGGGCTCTGGTTTGGACTTGTGATCCAAATCATGTTGATAATGCATAAAGGTTTTTGATGTCACTGAGCAAAACCTAAACAGAGTCAAGACTTTTTCTGCTCCTCACTCCACCAGTGAGGAGGCTGGGAATGCACAAAGAGTTGGGAGGGGACACAGCCAGGACAGCTGACCCCAACTGACTCAAGGGATGGTTCAGACCATATGGCATCACGCTTAGCAGATGAAGCTGGAGAAAGTAGGAAGCTGGTGGCAGGGGGCAGAGATTTAGAAAAATGGCAGTTGTCTTCCCAAATAACTGTCATGCATAACAGAGCCCTGCTTTCCTGGAGATGGCTGAACCTTGAGAACAAACAAGAAAACCAGTTCTCCTGAAGTTATACGCAAAGTCCTTTAAGTGCTTAGAGAGATCAAAATTCCTTTCATATTTAACATTACATCCCTGTGCATACCCAGAAGTGGGACATTCCTACCTCAAACCTAATGAAGTATCCCCTGGTCACCTGAAAGCAGTAGTAAATACACCTTCAAAATCTGCTTTGGTTGACACGCTTATCATAAAAATATCAAGTGAAACATAAAGAAGTAATTTAGTTCCAATATTTCTTCCATGTGACAGCTGAGCAGCTAGCATAGAGGTTGATACTGTAGGAAGGGAGGTAGTCTCAAAATCTCTATTAGCAGTGATCAAAATCCTCCTTGACTTTTAGATATAAATAACCTCCGTTGATTCTATATGTCATTCTTTGCCTTTCTTACTTTTATACGATTTTGCTAGATTTCCATCAGAGACAAATTCTGCTCTTTGGAGAAGGTTCTCTTTACAATCTTCTCTGAGAATAAAGAAAGGAAACAATGTGAAAAATTGAAATTATTTTATTAAATTATTTATGTAGAATTCAGTCACATAAAATGAACATCCAGAGCCATTTGAGCGGCTGCATGTGCCTATTCTCCTGTGGACATAGCAGTTACTGGCTGCTCTGGAAGGTGTGGAACAGGAGCCACATGTGATCCATGCCTTTCGGGAGCCAGAACTGGAGGCAAAATGACCTCTCCAGAAGTACCTTAAACATCATGATGAGGAATTCTGCCCTTTTTCTGAAAATATAAAATCACTGCATAGACTAGAAAACAGTAACATAACAAATAAAAATACCATGTATCAATGTAATTTTTGTTAATGTAATAATACTATATATGATTCTTAATAAAATTAAAGTATAAAGAAGCAATAAATGGAGGAAAATAAAAAAATCCATTTTGATAAAAAATAAAGATATTTTTATATCAACACTTTTTTTCTATATCTATAAAGCTATAATTTTTGGTCAGAGANCCCTGCTTTCCTGGAGATGGCTGAACCTTGAGAACAAACAAGAAAACCAGTTCTCCTGAAGTTATACGCAAAGTCCTTTAAGTGCTTAGAGAGATCAAAATTCCTTTCATATTTAACATTACATCCCTGTGCATACCCAGAAGTGGGACATTCCTACCTCAAACCTAATGAAGTATCCCCTGGTCACCTGAAAGCAGTAGTAAATACACCTTCAAAATCTGCTTTGGTTGACACGCTTATCATAAAAATATCAAGTGAAACATAAAGAAGTAATTTAGTTCCAATATTTCTTCCATGTGACAGCTGAGCAGCTAGCATAGAGGTTGATACTGTAGGAAGGGAGGTAGTCTCAAAATCTCTATTAGCAGTGATCAAAATCCTCCTTGACTTTTAGATATAAATAACCTCCGTTGATTCTATATGTCATTCTTTGCCTTTCTTACTTTTATACGATTTTGCTAGATTTCCATCAGAGACAAATTCTGCTCTTTGGAGAAGGTTCTCTTTACAATCTTCTCTGAGAATAAAGAAAGGAAACAATGTGAAAAATTGAAATTATTTTATTAAATTATTTATGTAGAATTCAGTCACATAAAATGAACATCCAGAGCCATTTGAGCGGCTGCATGTGCCTATTCTCCTGTGGACATAGCAGTTACTGGCTGCTCTGGAAGGTGTGGAACAGGAGCCACATGTGATCCATGCCTTTCGGGAGCCAGAACTGGAGGCAAAATGACCTCTCCAGAAGTACCTTAAACATCATGATGAGGAATTCTGCCCTTTTTCTGAAAATATAAAATCACTGCATAGACTAGAAAACAGTAACATAACAAATAAAAATACCATGTATCAATGTAATTT
Source organism: Neodrepanis coruscans (assembly GCA_013400695.1). NCBI lineage: Eukaryota > Metazoa > Chordata > Aves > Passeriformes > Philepittidae > Neodrepanis > Neodrepanis coruscans. The sequence goes on along the minus strand of VYZS01000260.1, from coordinate 4,757 downwards.
TTGTTAATGTAATAATACTATATATGATTCTTAATAAAATTAAAGTATAAAGAAGCAATAAATGGAGGAAAATAAAAAAATCCATTTTGATAAAAAATAAAGATATTTTTATATCAACACTTTTTTTCTATATCTATAAAGCTATAATTTTTGGTCAGAGAAACAACAACCACTATAACCACAACAAATAAAACACAGTCCCATTTTTCAAGTTGTACTAGTAAAAAATAAATTTCATTGTTTACTGTTCCTTCACAAGATCATAGTTTCGCTTATTTGCTACAGTGGTTGCTATCCATGGCACTTTCATGTTGGTTTTTTTTAGTGTCTTTCTAGTTCCAAAGTGCCCAGCTGTAACATTTTTTTTTAACTGTAGTGTTAGCAGCAATCAGAAAGGGGCATTGTCACCTTCTGTTCTAGCTGTTATGCCTCTAACTATGCTGCAGTTCTAAACTGCTTTGATGTTTTGCTGCCATATTTCACAACAAACTTATATCTAATTGTCTATTATTGCCCATAGGTCTGCTTTTCAACATTATTGATTTCCATCAATCTTCTTCCTGTTAAATGTGTTTGGGATTATTTTCCCCCCAGATATAATCAATCTTCCTTCCCACCCATTCTTTAAATCTTCTCTAAGAGCCTGCCAGTACAGTTCTCCGAAACACTGTCTTAGTGGATTTACATGGAAAAGTCCATGTAATACGTGCATAATTACCATTTTCTCATTCTTTCCCTTAGTAAGGAACAGAAAATCATTATTTAGAGGGATAGAGCAGGATTTAAATGTGACTTGCAGCCATTGTCACCTTTCTGAATTGCAACAAAGACAGTGGGATTGCTCCACTAGTTTACTCAGAGACAAGTTCAGGCTCAGTGTGAATGGCAGAGTTCAGCCCACACTAAGCTTGCAATATGACACTGTCCCTCTCAGCGAGTCATGTCAGGCACAGAACTAAGTAAGCAAGAAGCTGAGAAAGCCACACTAGAAACCCACAGATTTCTGAAGTAACAGTAGGGAATTAGGGGACTAACTGCTGAGGACAAATAGTCCCTTCATCTCTGGAGCACTCCTACTTAGAAATTCAGAAGTTATACAGAATCGTATTTAACATCATGAAATACAGAATACATTAGCATGCTTAGTTCCATGAAAACCAGCTGTAATTGCAATGTATAATCAGAGTCAACTTTTCACTGTTACAAAACAGATTCTGAGCATTCATTTGCTTTCAGGATGAGAAAACCTCACATTTTGGAGACGTATTATTATAAAATAAGAAAAACGCTCCATGATGAACATAGTCTAAGAAAAAGATTTTCTAGGGTTGGGGAGGGGGGTTTCTTGTTTTTTGGAGATTTTTAGGTTTTTGTTCATGTATATAATATTAATAAAAAATGTATTACCTTGACAAAGGTCTATGGAAAAACAGTTTTGGATTATTTTAAATCTTGCTTCTCTGCTAACACAACCAGAACAAACAGGACAATTTTTTTCTCCTTTATTTACTTGTGATTTTCTTCATGAACTTGATGAACAGAAAGTATTTTTTAGTAATAAAGTTTTAAAAATTTTGATAGAAAACCTTGTTTTATAATGCAGCATAAAAATCAGCCTGAACAGGACTTTCTCTACAGATTTCCACTGCAAGGCCCATGTCATGATCTAGGTCATCATGAGGCTTCAGTAATGAGCATAGATTATGAGAGCAGGAAATTCAAACTTTGCCGTTCACTTTAAAAGGCCTCCTTCACAAAAAAAAAATGCTTCAGTCAAGGTTTTATTATATTTTTTTCATTCTCTGTAAGGTGAGATAACATCTGAAAAATCCATTAAACTTTCTCCATCTTCTCTGAGGAAGACCCTCTCAATAAATAGTTTTGTTACAACCCCTGTAAAATCATCTGTTGATTATCAATGCAAATCTCAGTAGAAAGGATCATCTACTTATATTTAACTAAAATGAAAGAACTGAAAAGCACAGATAGTGATTATATTCTTCTACATTCATTTACTTTCCTCCAGTCCAACCATTATTTGCAATAATTCATATCCTGTTTCTATATATTATGAACTCTTTGAACAGGTAGTATCTCTGTTTATAAATATAGTGAGCAATATGTGAGGATTCCAAATTTGACTGAAACCTTTGGGAATTATTAGAAGGGAACTAAAATTATCTCATAGAATTAAAATAGAAAAAAACACAAGACTGCAATCTTATGAAGCAAGCCAAGAAAACCAGCAGTTTGATTGACTCACAGAGGTCATAAAAATATAAGCACGAAGAGTTTTCTTGGGTTTGGATGATTTGAAAGGGAATTCCAAATTTGACTGAAACCTTTGGGAATTATTAGAAGGGAACTAAAATTATCTCATAGAATTAAAATAGAAAAAAACACAAGACTGCAATCTTATGAAGCAAGCCAAGAAAACCAGCAGTTTGATTGACTCACAGAGGTCATAAAAANCTGGTATGCTTCTCGTCCCAGATGACATCAACCCATCTTCCATCTCTTCTGTATGCCCGGTACATTTCTTACCTGGGTTAACTTTGTTAATATAAAATGTGAGATCTCTGAGCACACTTTCATAAGGAAGCCATAAACACCTCAACCAAGTGTGTGTCCTAAATACCTCAAACAAAACTCAAAACAGCAATAACACTAGCTAGTCCTTGTATCAATATGTATTTTATGCATTTGCAAGATTCTTTTTTACTTCACTGCCAGTGGTTCCCATTTTTTTGGTGTTACCTATGCTCCAGATTCTCACAACTGTGCTATCAGTGCTCTCTAGTATAGAAGAAGAAGGAGCATGACTGTTTCTCAGTTCAAGATGAGAACTGTGTCAGGCAAACATTAGAATGCAAACCAAGCCATTATGACATAAAAACCAAAGGACTCAGAGCAGTATGAAAAAACTGTTTCATAGAAAAAGTTTAG